>CM062395.1:4434174-4590192 GCA_031304145.1 Cardiospermum halicacabum | reverse complement strand
ACGAATTCCTAAGGTTACTAGACAACGTAAGGATTAACATACATGTATGAAGGATGGAGAAATTGATGTTTTATTGGTCAATTGCAAGGAAGATTTCATATTGGACAAGATAAAGGTCCACGTTGACTTTTATATCTTTTCAATCAAAACTGACTGATTTACTTTAAAAAATAGGTAAATTGGTGAATAAATGAAGGTCACAAATGGAAAAAAAGTTAAAACTCAAGGATAATATTGTAAAATACTTTTATATATAGTAAGATAATTCAATAATTAAAATTTATAATAATAAAATTATCATATGGTGTATTACTATATATAAGTATTTTAATTTTTCCTTTCCAGTTTTGTATAAGGGAAAAAATCAAAATGAAAAGGATAGGTTGTATAATTACCATCAAGTAACCATGAAAACATGTGGGTTAAGAATTTATAGTAAATGCATGATAGTTGTAAGGACTAGGAACTCCTTGGAGATTAGGGTCTTCCTCGCTGTAGGTCTCCACCTTTTTCGGTATTGTTAGAGTTTAAGTGGTTTTTCTTTGGATCATTTGGATGTGTCTTGATTCTAAGTGTGTGAATGTTTTGGATGAACAAAGGAGAGAGAGCAAATCAATATCAATCAGTCGTTTTATAGGATGCCGTATCAAATTCTGTTAAGGAAACTAACAGAATCCCCACGGGCTCCAGGAAACCTGATGGATTTCAGGGTTGGTGTCCCTCATAGAAACAACTGTATATTTCTAGAATATCTCCTAACCTATAATTTCGGCCACAGTTAAAGACTTTTCATGCGACCGCATGAATAAAGAGGCCCATAATTTCGGCCGCAATCCAAATAGCCCAAGAGTCATGACCGGCTAAATATCTCCTAATGATTATAGCAACCCTCTAATGGGGCCGGTCCAAACTCTCATAAAATTGGCCCCACACAACAAAGGTTCATTAATCACTTTGGTCGCACCCATTGGGCCGCAAATATAAGAGTACTATAGGGTAGAGAGCCCATATGAGGTATAAAGACCCATCAAAGTCTATTAAGTTGCCTATTGTAGGACAGTAGTAAAAAAATCTAAAAGATCTGAGATAAGAGCGACCAGACAGGCTGGACCCTTGAATGTGCGACCACAGAATGTATGATTTACTTCTGGCCATAACTTAAGAACCCCGAGGCTCCATGAGATTTGGTCGAAAAATTCGGGGCCAGTACATATTGGCCAAAATATTTCCAATATAGTGCAACCCATAATGGATCTAAGAGTAGCTAATGGGTTCTTACCCTTCTGCCGCAGCCAGAAATACCCTTCAGCCGAAGGTAATATCCCTTAGTAGTTAAATGTGCTCAACAATAGTATGGATCCATATATCAAAACGTAACAGTGGTGTGACTGTAAAGTTTAAAAACAAACCTAATAAAATTGGAAAGAAAAATTAAAACACAGGAATATGATGGTAAAGTGGTATTCACACCTTTATGTATAGTATAGATATTTACATATAACATAAAATTTAAATGATACCAATTAGTCATATATAATATGTAATTTAATTCACAAATAAAATATAGAAAAAATTGATATATATATTAAAAAAATATTTCTTTTGTGAAAATTTTACTAAGAAAAAAAAACATAATTTCAAATAAAACCATTCTTAATATTCTTAGTAAAAAACTTATAAACAAAATCGTATGATAGTTTTATATGCTGAAACATTAAATGTTATGGTATATTATAAAAGCTTTAAATTCATAAAGTACTTCAATACTATATCTATCCCAAAAATCACTACAAAATTACAAGAATATAAAAATTAAAAGATTTTTAAAATAAAAGTAACTCATATTCCCCGAACTAAATACAAAGTTATTAGGAAATTGTGAATCTTGAACTTGAGATAAATCGCTATTCAGTTGAGGCAATTCTTGAAAGCTTGTTGGTTGAAATGATGGTAATTGATGAGACCATGCTAGAATTGCACTAGTACTACCACCTGGCATCTATCGCATGAAAATTTATTACAAACGTGGATGAATATTTATTAAATAAAATGGAATGAAATACTACAACAAAATAAAAAATATATATATTTATAAGAAAAAAGTGTTAACTGAAATAAGAATTATAGGTCAATTGTCGTGGACAAAAATGTTCATTCACATGACCTATGGAAATGGGAATCTGCAAAATGTTCTAACAATTTGTTTAAAATAAATTGATTGAATGAAATTTATACAAAAAAAATTATGTAACAATTAAACCACCTTAGTTGATTTAACATGAGAGAGATTTTTTTGTTGACCTTTTTCCTTGTTGTTAGTGCTTTCTCTAAACTACTTTTGAATCTATATGTCATCCACAGTGTGACTCTTTTTTCTTCAATCCCTTTGATCTACTAAGACTACACTCATAAGCAAGACTCTCATCATCATTGTTATGTTGAGATCCGTGGTTTTTTTTTTTGAAAATTTCCAACCGGTTCTATGCATAAAATCTCTTCAACTTGATTTGTTAATTTTGTTGCCTCAATTATTGCTAGACTAAATGCATTTTCATTTTTAGAAGACCTAGTTGATATCCTCGTAGATATGTTGCATAAAGATCGGTATCGCAATACTTGTTACAACTGATGGTCTTCTTGAATTTTATGCCCATTGAAGTCTTGTTCACTTTCAGTTCTTGCTTGTTTAATCCACCTCTTTAAAATATAATGACTAGGGATTTTCTTAATATTCATGCATTCTCTAAGAACTTTGATAGAATATCTATACAATATTCCTATCATCTCAAAATATCCCCAACTACAAGAAATTGAAATATTATTTTCTTTTTTCATTTGCCACTTCTTGCAGTGATTATCCTTCACTATATAAATTGAATTCTCATTAAGTAAAGATTCAAAGTCCAATACTATTAGATTGAGGGATTTTTCAAAATTAGCTTGAAACTCCTTAAACATCACTTTTGTATACACTTCTCTAGCTCGAACCAACATCTTATAAGAAACCTTTAAAGTAACCTATAACACAAATCACATTTTGCTTCTAACTCCTTATATTGATAATCACTTAGAACTATATCAAAGTGCATATTGTGCAATATTAGGGTTGGACTTCAAATAATCTTTTAGAGATGCATTCGAACTTTCACTAAGTTGTGTACTATTCATTCCAGCTGACCACACATTCCTAATACGCAAAAGCCCATTTCTCTTTCAATGTTAATATACTTTTCAACTAAGTGTTGTCACACAATTTATACTTATCTAACATCTCATTCCAAGCATTTAAAAGCTCATTTTCTTCTTCAACACCAAATATAAATGTTGACAAGATGTTTTTCACCCTCACAGCATGTACATGTTTTAATGCATTTTGCATAATATGCCAAATACAAAGCCTATGATAAGTGTCCCTCATCACACGAGAAATAGCTTTTAACATTGCAACATCTTGATCTATAAATATTGTTTTAGGAGCTTTTCTAAACATAATTTGCAAAAATATCTCAAACTACTAAACAAAATAATCAAATGTTTCATCATACATCAAAGAAGCTCCAAAAACTACTATCTCTCGATGATGGTTAAATCCAACGGACACTCCAAATGGCCGATTTTTTTTATATTTATTTTCTATGTTGTATCAAAACTCACCACATCCCCAAATTAATCATAATCAATTTTCATTTTAGCATCCACCCAAAAGATATTTGTTATTTATTCTTCAGTGTAATTGTATTGAATAAAAAAATGAAGATTTTTTTAATGTCTTTTCAAAAAAATATCTCAACAAAAATCCTACGTCACCATGCGCTAATTTTATTGCCTCTTTGGTCTCAAATAATTTTTTTATCCACATTTGTAAATACGAGATTCTCAACCACCCAATTGTCGACTCAATAACTCATATGAAGTTCTAACTAGTATACCTGAGTCTTCTCCCAATTCTATTTCAATTTCTTGTGCAGCTCATACCTTTCGTTGTGAAGGTAATATATGTGCACACTCTTGTATGAATAAAGGATGGTTATGCTCCTCTATAAAATAAGTGACAAAAAAAGTATTGTCTGATCTATTCAACTTAATTGCGCACCATAACTGGTTCTAGTTGTTGCCCTAGGATTTTGTTGTAGATTCATCCCGCTTATCTTTCTCATCCTTTTTTGGAGCAAACAAATTTTCTCGAAGTAATTTCATTAGTGTTCTTATTCTTTCCGTATGAAACTCTTCTACTACTAAATCATATTCTCTTTCCATATGCATTATAAAAATCATAGGCGGACTATTCTGACTCAAACACCATATCGAGGTTTCCATTCATAATCAGTTGAGTTGCCTATAAAATTTTCAATATACATTTCCCATAAATAGGGAAATATAATTATTAAATAAATTTAGTATTATGCTAGGAAAGTAAAAGATTGAGATGTATAAAAAAATTGCATATATAAATAATAACATATTCCAAATAAATAGTAGATAATGTTTATGGTTTATTTTTAAATTTTAAACAAAAAAAATTATATGAGTAATTCATTATCATATTTATATAAAACATACAAATCTAACATGTTGATGACATGATGACTTATCCCGATGAAATAATAATTTTTCCTTCTTGAAGCGTGGTTATGAGTGAAATATCAATGGGATCTGTATATTGCAAAAAAGATTTAAAAGAGAATGAGAAATAAACATATGAAAATAAAAGGTTAAAGAAAAAAAGTATAACAAATTCTAACATAATAAGATGAGTGAAAATTTTGATGATGATGAATGGAGAACACTTGATAATTTTATAAACAAATATCCAACCAATATTAATATGATGAATTTTTCTCATAACTGGAGCAACATTACACCACATATAACATAAAATTTACATATTCAAATGCTATAAATATTATTACAGAAAAATAAGACACATAATAGAATGATATTTCTCATATTTAAACCGTAAAAGATTACAAAGTATATATAATAATAACAATCCATTATATGAACAGAGGTAAATAGTTTAAAATTTATTATATATAAAGGAGCAACTATAAAAGAATAGTTTTCGTAAGAAAAAAAAACGCAATAATACATATATAAATCAACTACTGTAATAAATTTAATAAACTAATATCATTAAAAAAATTAATAAAATAATTTAAGTCGAGACACACACACACACACATATATATATATATATATATATATATATATATATATATATACGGTGAGTCTAATATGCGGACCATCCGCATATTAGTAATGTGCGGGTATTAAATCCAAACCTTTAAATTCATCCGACGGTTAATAATTAGTAAATTTTTTCGTCACTTTCTCTCAAATCTCTTATCTCTCGAAATATTAATGCACATGAATTGTTTTGTAATTAAATTTATTTTATTTTCTTTCGTTAATTATTTTGTTTGTTACCTTATCATTCTAAATTTAATTTTATTTCATTCGAGAGGGTTAATGTAATTTATTTTTTTTATTAATTAATTTTGTTTGTTCTCTGATCAATTGTTATCGTTTTGAGTGTATTTTAAATTCAATTTTATTTCATTGGAGAGGGTTAATATAATTATTTTCTTATCAATTGTTATCGTTTTGTGTGTTTTAAATTCAACTTTATTCCATTTGATAATTTCCCTTGTTTTTGAATAATTAATAAGAATATTTTTCATTCAAAGGGTTAATGTAATTTATTTTCTTTCATTAATTATTTTGTTTGTTCTCTCATCAATTATTCTCGTTTTGTGTGTATTTTAATTCAATGTTATTTCATAACTTATTTTCTTTCATTAATTATTTTGGTTGTTTTCTTATCATTTTCTCGTTTTGTGTGTTTTAAATTCAATGTTATTTCATAACTTATTTTCTTTCATTAATTATTTTGGTTGTTTTCTTATCATTTGCTCTGGTTTTACGTGTTTTAAATCCAATTTTATTTCATTCGAGAAAATTGTAATATAATGTCCGTTGTTTTTGAACCATTAATAAAAGACAACTAATTAATAATTTATGCATTAATATTTGAGGAGAAAAGAGATTTGAGAGAATAAAGTAGCGGACATTTTACTATATTATTAATCGTGGGATGAATTCAACGGTTTGAATTTAAAACCGCACATTACTAATATGCTAATATGCGGACCGTGGGATGAATTCAACGGTTTGGATTTAAAACCGCACATTACTAATATGCTAATATGCGGACGGTCCACATATTAGACTCACAGAGTGAGTATATAAATATATATATATATATATTTATATACACGTATGTATTTCACCATAAATACATATATGGTCAATCTTACATCCATTCCTATATTTGTAATGACTAATTAAATTTCACCGTATTTGAATCCAGGGGCAAATCCATATTGAGATATGGGTGTTCAATTGAACACCCAAAAATTTAAAAAAAAATTATGTATGTTATATTTTTTATTGATTTTAATATCTAAATTACACAAAAGTCAATGTATTTTTTCCTCCTCCCTCTTAAAATATATTAATTTTAATAATTTTAATATAATAATTTATAACTTTTTTAATTATTATTTATTAATTATATTTTGAACACCCAAATAAAATTTTTCATGTTTGCCGCTATTTGAAATCTCATATAACTTGTATTACAACTAACATTAATTATGTGTTGATAAAAGTCCATTTTATACGGATCTCATATTGAAAGAATAATTAAAAAAAAAAAAAACTTACATCTCAGAAGAAAAATGCTATTAAAAATTAAATATACGACTAAAATATGTAAATTTCCGAAAATATCCGTGAAAAAAGATGGAGTGATTCGTGTTTACCTGGAAGGAGAGAAAAGAAAAATAATTTATTTAATTTTTTGTTTTAGACTTCTGATTTTTCATTTTCGATTTTTCTTTTTAAAATTTATTTAAACTTGGAACTGAGGGAGAAAATAACTTTCTAAAAAAAACAGAAATTATTATAAATATCAGGATCTAGCTGCAATTATGCCTAATAAATAAAAGTAAAAAATAAATGATAAATAAATAAATAAAAGAAAGTAGAGCGAGGAAGTTGAGAACAGAACCCTATCTGCACCCGATTCAGTGAGAGTGTGAGATCGAGAAGATGATGAGGAGTATAATCTCAAGAACATTAGGGTTTCCAAAATCGAGCACATGGTCTCGTTCATATAGTCTAATACCAATGGTGATCGAGCACTCATCGAGAGGAGAGAGAGCTTATGATATCTTCTCGAGGCTTCTCAAAGAGAGAATCATCTGCATAAATGGAGCAATCAACGATGACACAGCTCATGTCGTTGTCGCTCAGCTTCTCTTCTTAGAGTCGGAGAATCCTTCGAAGCCAATTCACATGTATCTCAACTCCCCTGGCGGCCACGTCACTGCAGGTGATTTTTTTATAGCATTTCGCGTTCTAGGGTTTTAATTTGTTAGTAATGTTGTAGTTCTAGATATATGTTGTTTTGAATTTGTATGAATTGTAGTTCTAGATATATGTTGTTTTGAATTTGTATGAATTGGGTTTATTGGTAGCTGTGATATGTAGTTTGATGATAAGGATTAGGGAGGCTTTGTATAGGATTTGTAGTCTGCAGGTGAAACCATTTTTGTTTGCATTTCTGTTGAGATTGTTATCTATTTGTTTTTCTTGGGTTAGCACTTGAATTTATAGGGATTGGACTTGTTAGCTATGTCCTAGTTTAATATACATGATATTTGGTCAAATATTAGGAGAAGTTTAATTGTTTTTAGATTTGGAGCCTGGTTGGATAGATTGGCTTTTGACTTCCGCGTCTTGAAACTGAGTGATTGATAGAAGGGCTTCTAATCTTTCCAAAGTTGTTCTAAAGGAAGCCAGAAATACTAGCTTCGTAAAAATGGCTAATGGCTTCTGACTTCCGTTTATCTTCTTCTATAGTCAGAAATCAAAAGTAGAAGTAATTCCAAATATGCGAATTTTATGAATTCGGCTTATTGGTTGGTGATGGAGAGAGCTAATGGAAGTTTTTATATGATTTGTTAATGGTTGGGTGGTTGAAAGGGTTAATTTAGCTTACATTTGTAATGCAGGTCTTGCAATTTATGACACGATGCAATACATTCGATCTCCTATCAATACCATTTGTTTGGGGCAAGCGGCGTCCATGGCTTCATTGCTTTTAGCCGCAGGTGCCAAGGGTGAGAGGCGTGCACTTCCTAATGCAACAGTTATGATTCATCAGCCATCTGGAGGGTATAGTGGGCAGGCAAAAGATATGACAATCCACACGAAGCAGATCATGAAGGTTTGGGATTCACTTAATGCTTTATATGCCAAGCACACTGGCCAGTCTATAGAGGTGATTCAGCAGAATATGGATAGGGATTATTTTATGACTCCAGAGGAGGCAAAGGAATTTGGGATTATTGATGAGGTTATTGATGAAAGACCAATGTCTTTGGTTACTGATGCAATTGCCAAAGACGACAAAGAAGGGAAGGATAAAGGTTCAAAATAGGATTTAAAATTTGGAGGTAAGATCTTTTCATGCTGTTTACAGTTAAACATTAAATTTTGTAGAACTTCTATTTAATAGATTGAGTTATATGGATATTTACTCTGCTTGTAGGGTTCCCTGTAATCTGCAAATCTCCATTTTTCTAATTTCCTGTTTCAGATTTTGATTAAACACACTTTAAATGTAATTGAGACCTCCCCGATTGTTTGAGGTTGGCATCCTTTCTTTTGCTGGCGTTTTGTGATTCAGCTACCATGACAGAGCTGACTAGGTCAATCCAGCTTCTGTTAATAAAATTTGATTATCTTTCTGCTTTTCTTTGCATGTTGTTTAACATTCAAAAGTGGAAAGATATCTGTAAATGAAGGAATTGTTAACTGCAGACATTGCATGCAGCTTTTGGAACAGGATTATTTGACAAATTCGTTTGTAATTTTTTTAGTTTTTATATTTTAATTCTCATAAGTGTGGGTCAGACATGTTTCTAATCCACCTCTAATTTAGCTAAGTAGCTGCTTTTATTTGGGTTGGGGGTTGATTAGAAATGTGTAATTGGAATATTTCTATTTATGTGAAGCAAGTTAAGGTTCATTAACAGTTACACTAACTAGAATTTTATTTTAATTTTACCATGAGAAAGGGAACAGTGAACATGATTGAAATTTTACTAGTGAAGTGTCTTATGGGGTTCGAGGACACAGTGTAGGTGTAGCTATGGGCAAGGTTAAAATCTCTGTAGTGAATTGACATACTTGGCTGTAAAATGGCATCATCTGCTAGCTCCGGAGAAAGCCAAAAGCATTTACAGAATCGACTTGCGAGATTTAGCTTTATGCACTCTTTAATCTACTCAATTTACTTCACTATACTATTTTCTCATATATCCTGTATAGTCCGGAACGTGCTATTGACATTCTTATATACCCTGTATAGTCTGGTACAGTGATCTTCCTTCCCATGAAACAAAATAAATTCAATCTTAATTATCCTTCAATCTTTCCCTTCTAACCTCTTCTTTTAACTCCGAATTCAAATCTGAATCATCCGAACCCGAGTCTTTAACCATATAACCATTCCGTCTACCAAGTAAATAAAACCAAGTCGCCACACAAAGAACAGCACAAGTTCGTCCCCATAGCAAAAATATCATCAGCGTCACCATAAGAATCCACATACCCACCAACGGATCCCGGACCCTCCGTTTCGATACTGGGTCAACTCCTTTTCCACTAGACAAAGAAACAGATTTGAAACCCGACCCGGCTTTTGTCATCGTCTGCTGCTTCTTCTGACACGTGCCGTCCACGTGATCTAAGGATTCTTGTCCTCCTCCCGCCTGAACAATCGAAATAACCAAACAAATCAATCCTTGCTAAAGTACGCCTGCAGTAACGGAAACCATGCTAAAGTACGCCAAAAGCGATACATACCTGCTTGCGTTCTCCAGTTACTTTAACGACGATCGGGATATCATCAAACGATGTCGTTTTCTCGCCAGGTGGATCAAGTTTTTTGATCCGAACCCGTTTCTTCTTCTTATTGTTATTATGACCGAAACAGCATAAAAAGCTGACCATGGAAAATTGTTAAGAGAATGTTGAAGTTGGCATGGAAGTGGTGGAGGAGGACTTTGAATATATTTTGCAAAATTTGGTGGTTGAATTCAATTGTAGATGATGATATATATGATAATTCTTTACTGTTGAATGATGTTAGCGAATAAAATATTGTTTTTTTCTTCATTGGTTTTGAAGAAAACTACCTAATGAATGTCAATGTGGGGTTGAAGAATAGTTCAACACATGTTATACAATAGCTTAACATGGAATTGAAAGTGAAATTTCCATGGTTGTTTGACCTCCTCTGTCATGATAAATGGAAAACCATAGAGGAGTTGAGAGTGGGTGTTTCTACGCGTTTGCATGTAGTCCACGTAACCACGTTTTTTGTTAAGTCTGTGTGTTATGTGTGTTTATATTGATTAATAATTTGATTTGGTTTGTGGATTGCACCTTTTTCATATCTATGTTGAGATCACTTTTATCGTGCTCGCCATTTTCATTTCTATCGACTTCTGTAGGAGCGAAAGATATGGTTATGATTTGAAAAAGAAAAGGAAAGTGATTTGAGTGTACGCATATACCATTTTAGACTGGGAAAATAATTGTGTTTGGTAATATATATATACGTGTGAGATTTTAAAATAATATAAACCTTCAAATTCGATGATATTTTTAGCCTTTTAATAAATTTAATACCTCAATTTATAAATTTTAAATTAATATTCATTTTATTAATATGGAGGGTCTAATTAATAGTTTAGTTTTTCCTTTTTTGGTCAGCCCAAACTTCATATTAAGGGGAAAATGGTTTAATTGATCTATTATTTGAAAATTTGAAAGCTAATTTGAAAAATGCTTTATTATACCTATTTTAAATAGTATTTAGATTTTAAATTGTTTTTCATAAATTATATATAGGATAATGATTATTTGGCCACTCCAAGTTGTTACAATTATTCATTTCACCTTTAAAGTTTGCACGATTACAAACACACCCTTCAATTTGTCAAAAACGAGTCATTTGTATCCTCGTCAAATATTAAACAAACGCGATTTGTGAAGTCAAACGGATACGAGTGCTCGTGAACCGCTCGGTCAAAGATCACTCAACGACTAAACGAACAATCATGAACAAAATTTTATAACTCGTTTAATAAATGAGTCAAGCTCAAATAAACTCTTGTCTGTCTCGTTTATGTTCATGAACTGGTTCATTGATAGTTCATTTAAGGGTGATTATAACTCGTTTATATTTAGGAACAGACTCATTTATAGCTCGTTAATATATTATATTACCATTAATTTTTTGTTAAAGTAATAAATAACCTATTTTTCGATGTACTATAAAAAAAATCCAAATTTCATTAAAAGAGCTAATAAACAAGCAGTTAAACGAGTTGCTAAACAATCTCTTAAACAAGCTACTAAATGAGCTAAGCTCGATTAATTTATACGAGTTAAGACGAGTCAAGTTCAATTAGAATAAAAGGTTATCAAATCGAGTTTGAACAAATATTTATATAGCTCGTTCTTTGACAGACGAGCCGAATACGAGCACTTCATATACTCAGCCTAGCTCGGCTGGTTTGCATCCCTATTCTTCACGCATTGATCCATGTTAGCCTGGAGTGTTTTAAGTGACTCATTTTTTGCAAGTTGCAAAGTTTCATTTGGACCCTCTAACTTGACAAAAATAAGTTGCTTGAATATTCAAGGTGAGAAAAACACGCTACAAATTATGTTTATTTAATCTCTTATGTTTATTTAATCTCTATAGAGATTTCAAATGATTCGTTTTTAACAAATTAAATGGTCTATTCAAATTCTGCAAAAACTTCAATAATTCAAATGAGTAAATGTTTAAGTTTGGAGTGACAAATAATCATTATCCCTATTTTCTATTTGATGAATTTTGAATATACAATCAAATCTCTCTATAACTGTCATTCTCTATAATAATATTTTACTATAATAGCCAAGTTTTCTTCGGAACTTATTTTTTTTATATATTATTTTAATTCTCTATAACAGCAATTTTCTGTAACGACAACAACCGTATTTTAAATAGAACACTATATATAAAACTTATCATCTATAATGGTTTAATCAAATATAATATATTATTTTTAATAAAATAATATTAAAATTAATAAAATATTAAAAAATTAAAAAATTAAATAACTATTATTAAAAATTAAAGATTTTGAAGATGTTCAGAACTTAAATGTTAAATAATGGGTAAGGTTTTCTAACTAAATATAGTGAGAGAAAAGAACTTGAATAAATTGACTATCAAATTTACTTAAAGTTCAATTCAATTATTATATAATTAGTAAGAGACTTAATATAAAAATAAACTATAATTATAGACATTTTTCTTTATATTAAATCAAATTTAATTTTAAATTTTTTTATAACAACTATTCATTATAAATACTAACAACACTAATAACAACAGTAATAAAACAAATAGCGCTGTTATAAAAAAAATTGGCTCGATTAGCCCTCTTTCATATTTATTTTATATATCTTCTCTACTATTTTATTAAAATGAGTGAGATAAGCAATGATGCATTTTTATCTATTTATAAAATCTATTAAATTATACATGATTATTTAGCACCAATGAAATTTTTTTTTTAAACGAAGGTTAGCACCTGGAGTAAGAAAACTACTGGTGTAATACTGAAATACAATACTATTTTCTGTTTGAGCAGATGTGACAGTTCCCCATGCTATATCAATATTTTGGAAGCATTCTTGTATTGGTTATTTGGTTTGTCATTTATAGTCAATACAATAATGGAAGAGAATCTATCAAATGCTCATTATAATCAATTAAAAGATTTGATAGGGTCATCTTCTGCATAAGCCTCCAACTAAGTCCAAACCTAACTTGTTTCATAAATATTTTAATATTATTATTAGTTGATAACTTTCTTGTCAACAAATATTTAATTATTAATGGATGCCATGGAGAATCAAGGTTTACATATGCCAAGCATGACTTCTACACATGCTTAAAATAATAATAATAATAATAATAATAATAATAATAATAATAATAATAATAATAATAATAATAATAATAATAATAATAATAATAATAAAAGATATTCGGAAAAAACTAGACGATTTTTTTTATTATCAAAATTTCTCTAATTTTTTTAAAAAAAAATTAAATAGATTTTTTAAAGTTCAAAATACAATTATAGACATATTTTGAAAAACATACAAAAACAGACTTTTAAAAATTTAGTTTTCACTCCATAGGCCAAGTTTCCTAAAATACCCCTGAATCTTTACAATTTACAGATGTTGTGAATTACGGTCACAGTTTATGAATGACTTATGGAGTGAAAATCTGTAAAGAAACGAGAACTAACAGAGAAGAAAAATGTATTTGCAATTGCCAATCTTTCTGTATTCTATTAAGGAAATACAAGAAGCAATTATTATGTTTTTCACACACTTAATGCACTAAGTGGACACCTATTTATAGTTAACAAAGAAACACAAAATGCCGATACTTCAATTTTAGTATGTCGCATTACTTTGGCAATGTATAATTACCAATCGCTAAGGTCACAACTTAGGTCATAGGCGACATCTTTATGTGTCGTCAAAGTCATCGCTAATGTAACAGACGACATCCCTTTATCAGTTAAGCATCGCCAACTCCCATTGTTGTGGGCACATGCGATGCTTCCAACTATCGCCAAGTACGTCGCCATGAGTGCAGGCGATGTCTCATTTTAACGCTAACTCCCATTGCTGTGGGCACATGCGATGTCACCATTTATCGCCAAGTTCATCGCCAACTTTGTTAGTTAATTTCTTCTTTATATCGTAACACCCCCCCTCAAGTTGGAGGACCTGAAAGAGTTCCCAACTTGGACAATAGAGATGAAAAAGTAGAGGAAGGTAGGGGTTTGGTAAAGAAGTCAGCCAACTACTGAGATCCAGAAATATGAGAAGGATCAATAAAACCTGCTTTATACTTATTTCGCAGTACATGACAATCAATGTCCAAGTGCTTGGTTCTTTCATGGAAAACTGGATTAGCAGTAATGTGTAATGCTGCTTGAGAATCACAATGTAGTTTGATAGGAGAAGGGATGTTTATACCAAGATTAGTGAGGAGGAAATGCAGCCACTTTAATTCACAGATTGTTGTAGCCATGACTCTATACTCTGCTTCAGCTGAACTACGAGATATAGTAGTTTGCTTTTTGGTTTTCCACGAAATGAGTGATTGACCAAGGAATATACAAAATCCGGTGAGGGATCTTCTTGAGTCTGTACATGTGGCCCAATCAACATCACTATAAGCTGTCAAAGATAACTGCTGATTTGATAGATAAAATAGACCAAGTGTAGATGAACCTCTGAGATATTTGAGCACATGAGGACAGCTTGCCAGTGTGGTGTGGTAGGATTATTCATATACTGGCTTAGTGTTTGAGTAGCTTGTGTTATATCTAGTCTAGTGAAACCAAGGTATAACAATCTCCCCACAATTCATCTGTACATTTCTAGATTGGCCAGTCTGTCTTGTGTTGAATATGCCAGTTTACATCCAGGTGATAGAGGTGTTGCTACTGGTTTACAAGACTCCATTCCAGCATCACTCAAGAGGTCTTCAATGTATTTGTGTTGGGATATAAACATCCCATCAGTAGAACGTGCAACTTCAAGATCTAAATAATACTTGACTGGGCCAAGGTCTTTTACGGTAAATGCATGGTGTAAAGATTTCTTAACACCGTTGATATGCGATAATTCTGGACCCATGATCAAAAGATCATCCACATACACTAATACAGCCATGTAGACATCTTGTTTGTTCATTGTAAACAAACAATGATCATTCTGAGATTGCACAAATCCATATGATATGAGATAGGAGGTGAGTTCACAGTTCCACTCCCTGCTTGCCTGTTTGAGACCATAAAGAGACCTTTTGAGTTTGTAAACTTTATTAGGATTGACTGAATATCCCTCAAGCAGTCTCATGTAAACTTCTTCCTTTAAAGAGCCATGAAGAAATGCATTGTTGATGTCCAATTGCTCAATTGGCCAATTTCGTGAAGCAGCTATGACAAGGAATAATCTCATAGTTACAAATTTGGCTACTGGTGAGGAGTCGTAATAATCAACCCCTACAATCTGTGTATATCCTTTTGCAACTAATCTCGCATTATATATGTCTATAGTCCCATCTGGATTAAGCTTTACTTTGTACACACATTTGCAACCAATGGCCTTTTTATTTTCAGGTAAATCAACAACATCCCATGTCTCATTTGCTTCCAATGCCTGCAACTCAATGTTCATTGCCTCTTGCCATTCACTATGCTGGACAGCCTACTTATAGGTGGTTGGCTGGTGTATAGGTTTAATATTGGCAAGGAAACAAAGATAAGTAGATGAAAATTTAGGTACCTGCAGGAGCTGACAATCATGATTTGTATTCACAGTTGAAGAGCTAGAAGGTACCTGCATATTAAAGACAAAATCGGATAGCCATGTGGGTGGTCTTTTGATTCTATTACTAGTCCTGACTGTGGAAAATGTGTTTGAAACATTTTCAGGAACATCAAAAGAAACAGAAGTGTCAATCTCAGGATCACTGTTTTGAATGATAGGATCGAAATTTGATGTGTTTGAGCTAGAAGAAGTATCAGAATGAGTAAAGGACTCTTTTTCTGAACTTGGCATGTCATTAATGACAACACGCTCAGAACTGTTTAAAACATGAAATGGGGTATTGATGATGTTTCCTAAATCACTTGGATTTTGGCAAGGAACAAGAAGAAAAAGGTGTCTAACCAACATATGGAAAAATATTTTCATAAAACGCCACATCTATGCTAATGTGTATTTTATGAGTTCTAATGTTATAGGTTTTGTAGGCTTTGTATCCTGGTAAGTACCCTATTAATATACACTCAAAAGCTCTCTCATCAAACTTTGATTTTTTGGGGATATGTGTTTGTTACATAACATAGACAACCAAAGCATTTCATAAACTCATAATCTGGTGCTTTGTTATGCAGAATCTCAAAGGTGTTTTGAAGTTTAGTATTGAAGAAGGAAATCTATTCACAATATAGACAGCAGTTTGCAAGGCATCTTCCCAGAATTTTAATGGTAGATTTGCCTGAAACAGAATGCTTCTAGCAGCACTCCATAAATGCTTATGTTTTCTCTCTACTCTTCCATTTTGTTGGGGAGTGTATGGTGATTATTTTTGATGAAAAACACCATTTTGAAGAAATAATTCATGGCAGGATGAAGAAGTAAACTCACTGCCATTGTTAGTTCTAAGGCTTTTGACATGTAGGTTATATTGTGTTTGGACAGACTTAAAGAAATTGGATAGGATTTTTGTGGTTTCTGATTTGTGTTTCATAAAATAAATCCAAGTGATACGAATTGCATCATCAACTAGAGTTAAAAAATAAGGTGATCCTAATATAGATGAATGGTTGTATGAACCCCATAAGTCTGCATGTACAAGATCAAAGATCTGTGATGCAATAGAAGTACTTTTATTGAAAGGAACACGTTGTTGTTTAGACAAATGACAAGCAGTACAAGGTTTTATTGAAGATGAATTGAAAACATTAGATATACAAGAAATTCTTTTAATGACAACATCTGATGCATGACCAAGACGGTTATGCCAAAGTTTTGAAAAATTGCATTCAAGACTAGCTTGCTTGGTTTTGTCAAAAGAAGTATTTACAGCCATAACTGTAGAAGACAGTTTAGGAGAAAACTGACCACTTGCAAGATTCACAGCCATAACTGTAGACGTGTTGCTGAGTATGCAAGAGAATGTGGAATTAATAATGAACATGTTCTTGAAGAAGAAGTTGGAGTAAGCAGTTCCTCTGATGACAATGAAAATTCAAGTAGTAGCACCGGAGATGATAGTGGTAGAGTTGGTGGTGGAGGACGTTATGGAGAAGGAACATTCTATTTGCACCCTAGCCCACCATTATATCCATCTACTACAACCGGTCAACACTTTTATCCAACTGAAGATAGATATAGAGGAAATGAATATGGTGGCCAAGAAAGTCTTGAAAGACAGCAATTGGATGATAAATCTTTAACAACGGCTTTCTCATCAATGAGCATGGACACTCAACATAATTCTTCATTAGATTTGCAATCACAAAGAGGAATACAACCAGACTCAAGTTTTTCTAATAGTCAACCTTTTGGTCGGGATCAGGATCAGATTATAATGTTCCATACTATGGTCATTATGGGAGCTACGACATATTTGGTTATCCTTCTTCACTGCATCAAAATCAACCAGCTTGGTTGGATCCAAATTATCCTATATATGGATCAGTTGGAAGAGATGAAGCAACATATAAATGACATATTCGTAACTATCTTCATTATTATGCAAGCACATATTCATGGCAAAGTTACTGTGAGAGTCAGGATAGTAATTCATTTGAAGAACCAAGAAATTCATTTTGGTATTAATATGTAATTTTATAAAATTAAGAATGCAATTAATTTATATGCTGAGTTTAAACATATTGATTTCTAATGTTCTTAATATTTATTTTATAATTTATAACTTTCATATATATATATATATATATTTGTACTATTATCATAAAAAATAATACAAACAATATCTATTTGTAAATTTTTCTAAATTTAAAGTAAAATTAAGATTTTAATATTAAAAAATATAATTTTATTTTTTTACTTTCCGTACAAAATATCTAACCGAAATCGATAATATCCCGATATTATCCAAAAATGGACTACCCGATACTGACACCGAAACCGACAATTCAAACCTTGCACTTAATGCACTAAGTGGTCACCTATTTATAGTTAACAAAGAAACACAAAATGGCGATACTTCAATTTTAGTATGTCGCCTTACTTTGGCAATGTATAATTACCAATCGCTAAGGTCACAGCTTAGGTCATAGGCGACATCTTTATGTGTAATCAAAGTCATCGCCAAGGTAACAGGCGACATCCCTTTATCAGTTAAGCATTGCCAACTCCCATTGTTGTGGGCACAGGCGATGCTTCCAACTATCGCCAAGTACGTCGCCATGAGTGCAGGCGATTTCTCATTTTAATGCCAACTCCCATTGCTGTGGGCAAAGGCGATGTCACCATTTATCGCCAAGTTCATCGCCTACTTTGTTAGTTAATTTCTTCTTTATATCGTAACAAAATCAAACTTTAGTTTTGCAAACTTTTCAAAAGTAGCCTATAATTGTATAGTAAACTTTTTATGGCCTATAAAAAAAATTTTCCTTTTTTTCATTTTATCATCATCAAGACAATAAATAATTTTTTTTTTTTAAAAATGAACTTTAATAAAGTTCTAAGAAACGAGTTTAATGGTGGACTGACAACAATGGATGGTTGAACGTAGGAGAAATGGTAAAAAAATCAATTTCTAACAATTCTTAATTTCATCGAACCTCCTTCATTCAACCACCGATCGCTGAAAAACCACCCTTATTAGACTTGTCCGTAGAACTCTACTAAAATAATAATAATAATAAATCATTTTAAAAAATTTCAATGCTTATAATCTGACACTGGTTAAGTGGAGAAAAATGAAACTGGTGTTGTTTTTTTAGAAAAATCTCCAACCTACTGTGATTTTTTTGGATTAACCCATATATATATATATCCTTTAGCGGTCCACGATTCTATGTGGCCGTTGAGGATTCAGCATCAGATTGAAAAACATCCAAAATCGTAATTCTTTGAGTTGTACTTATATTTTTCCAATCAAGTTATTACACGCCAGTGTGATTCATTCTCTCATTATTTTCATTAGTGACTTCTCCTTTCCTCTTCCAACTCTTTTTCTTTTTTGAGTTATTTGCTAACTTATTATTTCCTCTTCTGTGTCTCTTTCTTTATTGAAACATCTTACTATTGAAAAGACTGAAATAACAAACAAAATAATTAGCTATGTCGAATCGAATATAGAGACATCGTCGACGGCCTCGCCTAGACCCTACTAATATCTATACCATTAAATCTAAGGTCTATGCGCGACATAAATCGAATCCAAATCTAATCCAATACAGATAATTATCTCGTTTGTTTGATGTGGGATCTGTGCCCTCTTGGTTAGTGTTCTCTATGTTATCCTCTTTCGTCATTTTTTCTCGAATTAATAGGTTTGTCTTCATTTGTATTTTCTCTTTTCGTTTCTGAATTAATTTTATAACACATAAAAGTTTAAGTAGGAATCAAATATGTTGTGATATAGCTATGGATTACGATTCCAGGTACCGATTCTAACTTCTTTCCTAACCCAAGCTGGAACTCCATATTCCCTCAACCAGTGTGGATATTTGATTAAGGTGTCATATTTATCGATTAAAGTGCAAGAAAAGCTTAATGATAACGTTTGCATGAAGAAAATGGCTAAAATGCCCTTCTATGCGCTTTGGAAATACCTAAGTCTGGAAGCCTGATGGAGATACTCAAGCTTGGATTGTTACCCAGATTTCTCATTGCCAAATCGGGTTGATGAGTATACACAAAGGTTTGTAAGATTCTAGAATTTTCTTTTTAATTTTGTTTTAAGACTTGAATATTAAATGATTTGGTGTGTTTATGATGATTGGTTTTGTGTTTGCTTGATTGAGTTTAGTGTATGCAATTTTTTTGTTTGACTGACCATTTAGATTTGATGTTTTAATTCCATTTGGGATAATGATTTTCAATGAAGTGGTTAGATTTATTTTAAAATTTTTTCTACAAGTTAATGTATGGTTTAATACATTTATTCATGATTTTTTTTATTCGGTGAATTCAATATAATAAACTTCAAGTTCTGTTTCAATGTGCTCATGTTTTCATTATATACTTAGTCAATTGTGACAAGACAACATTGGGAGGAAGGCTCAAATGATGAGTTTTATAAATCAAGGTTATCAAATTATATTGTTGTTTTGTGGTGAGCAGTATTTGGATGGTCATTCATGGCAAATGACTTATGAAATTAATATATAAAGAATGATTTGAATAGCCTCCTATTCGGTCCATTTAGATAGAAAGGCGGTAGATTATTGTCTCCTCCCATAATAAGATATTCATCTCTATTTTAAGGTTTGTTAACTTTGAATTCCAGATATAATTGAATTTCAAAATTGCTACAGGTTATATAAGAACAAAATAATTAGACATTGAGGACTACAGAAACAATCTCTTTTAACTACAGCAGCCACATGTTACATAACAACAAAATAGGGTGATCACGTATTCTAGACAACAACATCGTCTAAGCAAGTTAAGTTATCATAGAACATCAGCTTCTGTAGTAGACGGTGCTACAAAAATAAATTGTACCATCTCCACTTAATAGAAAATTCGGTTTAGTAATTTTAAAAAAAAAACCACAGCAATCAGCCTAAGCACTCGATAACAGAAGCAAATAAGGGACAAGTTCAACCTAGTTTTCATGCTCGACTTGCATACTTGAACCCTGTGTTGGAGTCATCCCTTGTACCATTGTTATCAACCGAGCTCTATTTATTATTCCTTGTGCATTTCTTCTTCTTACTCGGCTTAGGGATTACCTGCATTGATAGCATGATTTCGTATCATGAATTATATCTAACAAAAATAACCAATTCACTTCCTATAAACAGGACACATTCAGTGTTAAAATAGGTAATATACATTCTCTTTCCCTTTCCTGCTCATTTGAACTGCAGCAGTAGATGCTACTTGCAAAGAATTCACATCCGTAAAAGGTTCCCTAATAGTAATACCAGTCTGAGCCCTACTAGTAGTTAGTGTGTAAATGATGTCAGGGTTCCTTCTTCTCTGTACATCATCCAGCAAAAATTCAAGTTCAGAATAAACATTAAAAATAAGTTAATAAAAATGTATTACATTAGAGGTTCAGGAAATTACGTTCTTTATATTTGATGTCTTCGAATTCTTGCAACTCCTTTTATTATGTCCAGTTGCTTTACAGTTGGCACATCTTACTATAAACCTTTTAGACCCTGCCTTAGACTCTTCTTCCTCGCTAACTCTAGTTTTCTTTGGTCTTCCAACCTTCTTGGTGTATTTAGGGGGAGCAACCGCTTCTCCAGGGACATCATCCTATCTAGACTTGTGAGGCACTAAGTGTATCATCGACGAATAGGTTCTGATATATGCTTCTTTCTCATCTCAACATATACATAATTGTTGTAGTCTAGAGGGATACCAATTTGAGAGGTATAATGGTGAATTGAGAGCACAACATGTGAACACGGAATACCTGAAAGTTTTCATTCACGATAGTCACAAGCTTTCTTACCAAGATCTACAATCCAGTTAAAATCTTGAGTATTATCTTCATATTCTTGGTTCCCAACATAGAAGCAAGTAAACTTTCGGCATACATCCCCAACCTTCAGCAGTCTACTCTTTACATAGGGTGTCAAGTTGTTATCCCAAGCGTTGGCATCTTTTAAGCGCTTCTATATCATGTTCATGTTTTGTCTATGTATAAATTCAAAATGATCAAGGTACGAAAGACACCTTGGAGGTCTCAGCATTCGGTTATAGCTTTCAGAATAATTTTTAGTGACATGGTCACATCTGATGGACTCCTCGTATCACCATCTCTTCCAGTCATCATATTCTAGTCTTCCTAACCAAGCATGAGCAGCTGGCTGACTGGCTCTTATTTCTTGCATAATGGAAAAATAATCTTGTCTTGTCCATGCTTTGACTATTTGCCAGAGAGTTGATTTAAGCCAATTGCTATGATAAACTTTCCTTAAGTTCACGTCTAAGTGTCTAGCACAGCTCCTGCCATGTTATAAGTTAGAATTGTTTTAATTCACTTTAACTAACATGTAAACATACCAGAATAACAAATTAATATAAAAATGAAAATGCAGCCTATATAATGAAACATAACAGATTAACAGTACTTGTGACAAAAATGAAAAAGCAGATGACGAAAAGTTTAAACACAAGCACATCAGTTAACAACTAAAAATAAAAATGAAGATGTAGTTGATGAAAAACTTAAACATAGCACAATAACACATTAATATAAATATGAAAAATGCAGCTTATATACTGAAACATAGTAGATTAGTTAACAACTAAGTACAATTTCTTTAGATGCAGTTCCTAAAAAACTTACAGATAGCTGATTAGCAGAAGAATATAGTTTTGAAAATGAACCTGATAAAAAATTTAAACATAGCAGAATAGATATCAACAGTACCTGTGAACATAGGTTGGAAATACAGCTCCAGGGCAGTCATTATTCCTTTCTGTCAGTCTGTCATGAAAAAAATTTTCCTACTAAAAGGGATTTTCAAACTACAATGCAGATGTTGCAAAAACCACTGCTAGGTATCCTTTTTCTCCAGATCCACGATACCAGCAGCTAGAGGTAGTAAACCACTGTTCGCATCCAAGATAATGGTTGTTAGCAAAACACCTTTATATGGGCCCTTCACATGACAGCCATCATCACTAATAAAACTCCTACAATGTTTAAAAGCGTCAGCTTGGGCTGCAAAGCAAATAAATATTTTGCTGAACTGAGGTGGATCCCCAACAGACTGAACTAGCACTGTCAAACTTGAATTCGTTCGTCGAACCATCACATAATATTTTCTGAGGTAAAGAAAGCAATCATAATGTTTTGTCCTCATCTTCCTTCTTACCCAGGCCATGATCTTGTATAAGGCCTTCCTTTTTACGATCACTTCGGGGTCACATTACAGTAGAGTGCCCAGAGTGGCAATATCAATACTGGGGCAGCTTCGGATTAGATCCTCAAATTTTCAAACAATCCACTTCACTCTCGCTTCAACGTTATTTATAACTCTATTGTAGGTGTGATATGAGTGGTATGCAGTTATCTTCGTAGTACCACCGAATACAATTTCCCTAGCTCTAACGGCCCAAGGATAGTCAATGGCTTTACATTTATAAAAAAATAAATCTAGTTGGGTCATTGACAACCCTGACCATTTCGATCCCTTCCTGGACTGCATAATCCCTCAATACCTCCCTTAGGTGGTAGACGCTGTCAAAGGTTTCACCAACCCTTAATGTGATAGATTGGCTCTCTGTGAACATATAAGGGTCTCCACACATTAACCTATTTAGTTTTCGTTCTAAATCAGCTTCCTCGTCCTCAGAATTGTCACTAAAATCATCATCTGATTGGCCTTCCTCAAACTCATCCATACCTTTCCATTATTAAGGGTCTGGAATGTTTTCTTCCTCCTCATCCCTATCAATGTTCCCAGAATCGTGCCCTCCAGCATTAACAGTTGGGGCCTCAAAATCATGTAACCCAAAGTTAGACTCTTCTTCCTCACTCAATCCATTATTTGATGAGTCCTCCATAAGAATCGATTTGCCTTTATGAGCATTTTTGTCCCCATCTTCTTCAACACCAGTATTTGTTTCATTTTCGAACCATTCTTGCTTACCATAATTAGTGGTGTCAATAAGGGGTTATGGAAGATTGGGGAAAATGGTCCTAGTGTGCTGGCATTAGGATCTTCAGATTTAGCCGGCGTGGATGATCTTTCTTCAGCACCAGCTTCACTTTGAATCGACTGATCCAATGGATGAGAGGGGATGAATTCACTTGTACTAAAATCTGACTGCAGACATGGACAAACAGATGCAATAAATCCTGTAATAACTGCAGTTGACCCACCATGTCCTTTTACCAGCAGGTTTAGTTGCCTAGAGGTATCAACTTCAGTGACAATTTAACTGATACTTGGGCTTGTATTATAATCTCTAAATGGGCTTACAAACCTTCTGAACTCTGGTCTCATGCTAAATTGACTAGCTAACAATGCAGAATCATCCTCTTTAGATTTATTGTCTTCAACAGTTTCTATTTCAGGTGATGGTTGTATTGTTCCAATTTCGTTGCCTAATGGACTCTGCCTCATATCCACATGAGCACAATCAGGAAGCATGTAGATTGGTTCCTTCACAATCATCTGTTCTGCTATCCTCTGCGCCTCCACCATGCAGTTGTCCAAGTCTGTATCATTTAGCTTCATCATAAAGTCTAGAGGCCTGTATTCTGTCATGACACTTAAATATCTCCACATATCCAGAGCAAGATATAAATCATCATCTGTGATCATCTCTATGTCCCTTTCTTTCCAAGGAAGGAATACCCTACAATCAGCATCTCCAGCTACAATGAAATCCAGCTTTGTGGCAGACCTCACGAACTTAAGTAAACAAATCCTCTCCAAGTCCATTAACACTGGCCAACGCTTTCCATAGTAGTTCACATATACCTTAACAACATCAATATGTCCAGTCCTAAAAATGATATATAACTAGTCAGAGCCAACGTTATACCAAATTATCACCATTCACATACAAAACCCAATCATAACAGACACAAACATAGACATATAGTTATAACTCGTGTACATTACAAAATATCTCAAACATATAACCACAGTTACATAAATATTGTCATTAACTTTAGGGTTTCAGTTTATAGGAACATGTAAAGTACAATACCAGTCATTAGAAGCTTAAGGAGTGCAAGTACGTGGAATACCTTTAGTCAAACCATATATAAAATTAAGGGAAAAAAACTCTAAATCTAAACATCAAACCCTAAAAGATGAACGAACAATACAGAGATGAACAAAATGATTCTACAAAACCAAAATGGTTAAAACACGAACAAAATCAAACCACATAACCATTAATTTCATATATATATATATATATCACGAAAAGCTACAACACCCAAATCGTGAGAAATTAGAAACACGTATAAAGACAACAACATGGACAATGAACACAAATTAAACCAGCAAGGGGGTTACGTGACTTATAAGTCATCATCATCACTAAATGAAGCCATCAGTTTCAACTTTGAGATGGTATAAATAGAGCAGCACCGAAAACTTAAAAGTCGATGATAAAATATTGCACACCTCCTTCCCCAATCGACTTAAGATTCAGAACAAGGGAGATGAAGACTCCGTCCACACTTACTCACTGCTGTTGGTGTTCGAAAATGGAGGGAATGTCTAGTTTTGTCGTTCTGTAGTTCGAAATGGAGGACCACAGTATATGTCCCAACTTCAAATTTCTATTTTAACCTTTCAGAGTCAACAGTCGATGTGGATTAATGCCAACCGCACATGTCTTTACCAGTTTTTTTAAATAAAAAGAAATTATATACAAAAAGACCAAATTGTCCTCAAGCAGAAGAAGAGCGGGAATAAGGTATCGACAGTGAACAATATAGAATATGGAAAAATAGAAGTTTAGATTATTATTATTTTTTTAATACCAAAAACGAAACAAAGGATTTGTTTGCTAATAACGCAATCCATCGTGGTTTTTTTTTTCTAAGGGGGTTATTATTTCTCGCAGCCTAATTACTACAGGTAACATTTTTTTCCAAATATAACATTGTAATGTATTTTTAATATATAGGGTCTGTTTGGGATTGCTTCTGCTTTTGACTTCTGTCTGTAGAAGAAGAGAAGTGGAAGCCATTTTCAGGAAGCTAATATTTTTTACTTCATCTGAAAGAGCTTCTGAGAGGGCAAAAGCACTTCTGCCAGTTACCCAAACACCATCTGAAACAGCTTTCAAAAGCCAGAAGCCAAAAAAAGCCAGAAGCCAGTCTATCCAAACAGACCATAATCAAATTTAATTCTACAAAATAAACTAATTTATTTTATAAATTTTTTTATACCATTTGTATCCTTGAAAATATTATTTTATTTATGAAGTTTTATAGTTTGATTTGATTGATATTTTTTCAGGATGATATTCTAAATCTTAAATCCTAATAAAATAAAATATCATAATTCTACTAGACATAAATATATAGTCCGATACGTAGAACATCATATAAGTTATCATCTTTAATGTTCTCCATAAACTTAACAAGATCTTAGTTTTTTTTTTTGAAATCATATTAACGAGGAAGAGGATGAAACTCGTGATCATTCACTCCCACGTCTGTACTCAAACAATATTATATAATTAGTAAAATTATAATCAGTAAATATTTTTAATTACATAAATTGTTTTTGATTTTGTAATATATTTACAGTAGTTTGGTAAATATCAAATATAAATCAATTGAGTAGTTTTAAGTTAACTAGACAATTTTATAAAAAGAAAAAATATATATTAATTATTAAATAAAAATTAATTAAATAATTTTAATATTTTTTAAATAATTTATAATTTTATTATATTAAAATAGTAAAGTAAATAGAAGGAATATTTAAAGTAATTATTTAAACATATTAAGGAAATTTTAGTAAAGTTTTTGAGCATATGATAGCAGCCATATTTTTTTTTTTAGTATTCCTTTCAAAACATTACCCAATTCGAACCCGCCGTGACCCGGACCGGACCCGAATCCATAAAAATGGCGGCTAACAAGAAAACATCAAAACTACCTGAGGCGGGCTGAGGAGAAGATCAGGGTGAAGTCAAAGCAATGGAAGAGAGCAGAGACCGAGAAAGAGAAATCGTGAGAAATGCAGAGAAGCTAGTGGAGAAAACGATGAAAACCAACGACGCTTCACATGACGCCTCTCATGTATGGAGAGTCAGAGACATGGCACTCTCACTCGCCAACGAACACGGCCTCTCCTCCGACACTCGCTCCATGTTCGTCGTCGAGCTCGCTGCGCTTCTTCACGATATCGGTTTCATTCTCTTCGTTTCCTCACTAATTTCATCTTTTTATCTTTGCTATGGCTATATCATGTTGATTGATATAAATTCGTTTTTGCTTTTCCAGGTGATTACAAGTATTTGAGGTTTGTGTATTGTGTTTTTTCAATTGATTATGATTATGTGTGTAGAAATGGTTTCTTCTTTTGTTGATTTTGTATGCCTACGTTTACATTACATGTTCTCTGTCATATTTAGATTAAAAAAGAAAAAATGGACCAAAGCTCATAATGAACTGATGGTGAAACCATGTGATTGTTGCTAGCTGGGTTTAGATTGGGTGAGAATGGTTAACCTGTGCATAGATGATTTTGTATTTTGTTTGTAGAGTTGGTTGATTTATTTATCTTGAATTTGATATATGTTGTTTTCACCTCTTAAATGTGTTTTAGTTTTAACTTTGCAATGTAGAGATCCATCTGAAGCAAAACTTGTTGAGAATTTTCTTGAGGAGGAGGGTGTGGAGGAGCAACTCAAGACAAGAATATTGAATATTATCAAGAGGATGGGTCAGTAGTGTTGCAGAATTTTCTCTTCATATTGTCACTGTTAGCTAAATTTTCACCCTTAGATGTGATATGCACGACAATTGGTAAAACAGAAAATGAGTTGGCATTTAGCATTTTTTATTTTCTTAACACTGTGTTTTATATTTGTACCTGTTGATCATGAAATCTCAATGCATTGTCTTGGAAAAGTGGCGTATAACAAAATGTGATAATCCTCAGTTACTTGCACTTACTACTTTGAGTATATCTCTCTCCTAAGTATATTCCAGAATTGTGATGGATTTTTTTCCATTTTAGGTTTCAAAGATGAACTTTCTGGGCTAGGTAATAGTGAGAATTCCCTCGAATTTGGAGTTGTGCAAGATGCTGATCGCCTTGATGCTATTGGTGCTATTGGTAATATTTTGAATTTATAATTGCTTCATACCTAAAATAATATTTTGAATTTATAGTCCATGGGGTTGTTTATTTGTGCAGTCTGCTGACTTGAAGAAATGATTTTGGATATAACAATAATTGAATGCTAATTTTGTTGTCTATTTTTTTTTTTTTTTTTAATTTTTTTTTATAGAACTAATAACAGTCTCCAATTTCAGGAATTGCTCGCTGCTTTACTTTTGGTGGAAGTAGAAACAGAGTGCTTCATGATCCCAAAATCTTGCCACGTTCGGATTTATCCAAAGAACAGTACATCAAAAAAGATGAACAGACAACAATAAACCATTTCCACGAGAAACTTCTCAAGCTGAAGGATTTAATGAAAACAGAGGTAACCAGTTTGAATTTCAAGTGTTATGCTACTACACCTCTCCATGTCCAGATTTTCACTTTGATACAGATTGAATGTTTATATCTAGTAACCTAATGAGCAGGTTGTTGCTGTGTGTGTTATGAACATATTCTAAAACAGGCCGGGAGGAAGAGGGCTGAGAAGAGGCACAAGTTCATGGAGGACTACTTGATCGAGTTTTATGATGAGTGGAATGGGAGAGCTTAAGCTTGACTATGGTACTATTCTGTTTTTGACTGATAAGATTAATGAACTTATGTTTATCTGAATCCGTTGCATGCTGAGAATGCTAATTTTCAATGCATCAACTTT
The DNA here is from genome assembly GCA_031304145.1 of Cardiospermum halicacabum. Taxonomy (NCBI): domain Eukaryota; kingdom Viridiplantae; phylum Streptophyta; class Magnoliopsida; order Sapindales; family Sapindaceae; genus Cardiospermum; species Cardiospermum halicacabum. The sequence continues at coordinate 4,561,764 of CM062395.1, read as the reverse complement.
TTCCAGTAACCTATTGGAGAGGCAAGCTCTTGAAAGACTGCTACATATTTCACTCGAAAGATGAAGATTGGTAATCATGTCGGAGCATATTATCAAAGCATGCTATAGAGAAGTGATAAATAAAAAGATCATTTCAGGTACTTATGGTAAAGCATTTCTCTCGTCATCCATTTATGCTTCAAAGTCGATATAAACATGAGATAATGAAGGGTAAGTTATCTGTAAACTGAACTTGTCATATGTGTTTTAAGAGTCTTCCATGGTTATCTGTTGTTTCTAATCTATTATTGCCACTGCATTTGAGATTACATTATATCCTTTGTAATATAAATTCATTAAAAACTTGTTGCTCATGTGATTTTTTTCCCTTAACAATCATATACATGTTTAGTAATATGTTCACCACTATTCTTCTTTATGTTAAGAGGCAAGTAAAATGTGTTTGCTTAATGAAGCTTAGAAGGAAAAAAGGAAAAGGAAAACTTAGATTATTGTTAGTAATACTCAAATAGGTAACTATTTAACAAAATTCTATAAACACAAATCAAATTTATTGAACAGCAATATTAAATACAACCCTATCTCTCATTCTATTTTATGTATTTAATCCAATCATTCTGTGATACAAACATACTCCAATACCAATAATATTCTACAACCAATAAAATTAAAAAAAGAAAAACAAAAAACAAACAAATAGTTATTAACATAAGTAGAGGATGTGCCCCTCAATAATGAAGATTTAGATACTTTAGTAGCTGAGACTCATCCCTTTTGTAGAGGTTCACTTTCAAGCCATGCTTCATGTACATAGTTAATGCAAGTTTCGGCTGCACAGGATGGTCCTTGACCACCTTGACTTGGTAACGGTAGATGATGGATGCAGCAGCATACTTCATCTGATAGTAGGCAAAGTCCTTGCCTAAACAAAGGCGAGGGCCACCGTTGAAGGCAGTGAACTTGTAGGCAGATTCGCTCATAAAGCGACTGTCTCTCATCCATCTCTCAGGCTTAAATTCTCTACAGTCTTTTCCCCAGATAGCCTCCATTCTTCCCATTGCATATATAGCATATATGACTTTTGTTCCTTTCTTTATCACTGTTCCATCTGGAAATATGTCATCTTCAACTACCTAGTAGGAATGTTACACAAACAATAATTAATTGACATGGATTTAAAAACATTAAGTTATAGGATGGTTGTTTAGAATTTCATTGACCCTTTAGTGACCAATATGTACTTGCTTGTTGACCTATTCTTGGATAAGACTTAATGAAAAACTATTGTTAATTATTAACAGTTCACCTAAATTTCCAACCTAAGACACTTTTCTAAAAGACTGTCTTTTGGTAGGTAAACAAGAAGTTGATGACCAAAGCAGAAGAAGGATAATAGAACATCTAAAACATAATTCTTAATAAAATTTTTGATTATGTGTAGTGAATAAAGTTACTCTTTTTTATAAGATGTAGATGATCCACTCTATGTAATAATTTTACAAATAAAATAGAAAACATTGTTCTTCTAAAAACTTATCTATAAAGTTTTCCCTTATCTGCTTTTGTAGCTGCAAATTAGTTTTGCAAGGATGTATTGATGATATGATATACATGTATATATCTGTTGGGCATGAATAAATCTTTTAAGTAAAATGGTAAATTAATGATTGGTAAAATAAAGATGGCATAGAGATTAATTACCTCTTTGTGATCAACAGGTACAGATGGATACAATCTGAGAGCTTCTGATAAAGCAGCTTGAAGATACTCCATCTTTTTAATCTCTTCTGGTTTAAAAACCAGCTCATGATTTCTCTTAATAACATCTTCAGCTTCTTCTCCTCCTCTTTGAGCAACTATTCTGCACATTTCTTCAAGTATTTTTTCCTCCACTCTTGGGTGCTTATCAAGTAACCAGAAAAACCAGCTCAGTGCAACAGAAGATGTATCTCTTCCTGCCAATATAAAATTGACACAAATATCTCTCAAAAACTTGTCCGAAAATGCCTCTCCCTTGTCATCTTTAAGTCTCATGAAAACTGTCAATATATCTGATCTTTGCTTCCTCTTGTCATCATCATCGCTCTGAAGTGACAATTCCTTCTTTCGGGTCCTTATAACTTGCTCTGCGAATTCATCAACACCCTTTATTGATCTCTTAAGCTTTCTTTCGTTCCCCAGATCGAAATACCTCATGGTTTTCCACACACATGTGGGTGTGACAAACCGCAAAACCGATGCCTCTGTGGCATCTTCAAAGGCTCTGGCAAATGGTATTTCGGGCAAACCTGGACGGAGACATCCAGGGTCGACCCCAAATGCTATCATGCAAACATTGTCAAACGTTAGCCTTAAAAGTATGTCCTGTAGATCAATAGAGGCTGATTTTCTCACCGAGTTTTCAAGCACAGGCAAGAGCCTAGAGTGAACCAGCTCATATAAAGACTCAGTTGTCAGTTGCCTGAACTTTGTTGAGTGAAACTCAATGCTAGCAGTCTTCCTTTGACGTTGCCATGTCTCATCATCTGCACTGAAAATCCCATCTCCAAGAAGATCACGAACCGTGTCCCTGAAGTAACCCCCTTTAGGAAAATTAGAGAACTTAGCTTTAAGAAGATACTCCAAGTTCCTAGGATCCGCTGTAACCACACAATTCAAGCTGCTAAACCAAGGCCCTTTGAATCGAAACGTCCCATTTCGACGAACTATCACTCCTGTGATCCATTCATACATGTTACCATTAAGGCCAGAAACCAAAGATGGTAACATGCCTAAAACAGGCCATACAGGCAAACCTTGATGCTTCTTCTGCCTCAAAGAGTGTATAACAATGAAAACAAACACAGCAAGCAAAATCTCCAACACTTGTATATCATTCACCAACGAAAGCTGCCGTGGAACAAAGCTTCCGACGAGGTTTTCGTTGGCAAAAACACTTGCATTCTTCTTCGCCTTAGAAGAAAGTTCACTAATCATGGTGTTTGGTTGATAGGAAATGAGATTTTGATGCATGATTTATTTTTTTGGTTAGTTGAGGAAGGTTGTGAATGCTTATAAGGCCATGTGTTATCTTATGCTGATTGAGCTATATCTAGTTGTGTTTCTTGGCGTGCTTGCTTTGCTTCTATTGGTTTGATTTGGTGAACCAAAATGAAATTAGTGTGTTTGTGTATGTCTAATAGTTTTCAAAAAAGTGTGAGTAAGTTTCTTGATTGATGTTGTTTTGAGGTTTTGTAGGGCTATTCTTAAATGGGTATTTATTTATTTGTTTATTTAGTTGTTTTCTATGTTACAGAGATTTTGGTCAATACTGGGCATTTTGAGTGTCAAAGCTGAATATGTTATATGTAGAATCTCTTAAGAGGATGAAAAGTGGGTGGCGATAGATAACCTAAGCACAACTATTTCAAAATTCTAGTTTTTGAAATTGTTTAAGCACATAGTTTATTCATATGCACCAAATTGATTTGATAGGTGGTATTGGTGTTGTTTTGTGACACATGTAGTTGTGAGTAATTTGACACGTGGCGACCATGTATTGGGTGAAATTGGTCTTCTAAGATTCTGCTTCCGACAATTGTGTGTATTGGGTTTGAAATTGGTCTATAAAGTTTGCTTAGGATTCTAAATTCCGTCGAACTTATGAATCAATTTCAAGATCCACTTGTGTTTCTCTAAAATTTTGGGTGATTGAGGCATTTGTTTGTGTTTAAAAAATTAACTGCTTGGGGACTAAGTGTAGCTTTGGCATTAGATGTTACATTAGCTGTTGAAGTAGCGATTAGTTGTTAGCTGTTAAATTACATGTTGAAGTAGCGATTTGGTATGAGTGTTTGGTTATAACAATTAGATGTTAAAATAGCTATTAGATGTAGAATTACGTAAACAATACAATATATTAATTTTACTTTACAATATAATTTATTAGCGATAGTATTCATTTTTAAATAATTTTTTCTTTCAAGATTTTAATTTAAAACCAACCATCTTTTAGTTATCAACTAATTAAAAAATAAATAAAATAGACTAATTAAAAAAAGTTATTTAAAGATTTTTAATAATATGTAATAAATAAAATATTATTAAAATTAATCTAAATTAGTACATATTATTAAGGGTAGTTTAGTAATACTCATAAATTGATAAGGGTAAAATAGAAGTTTTTTGATTAGCGATTCGTAGAAAGCTACTTGAAGTAGCGTTTTGAAAATCGCTAATTAAAAATTTAATCGCTAATCAAAAAGTTTTTCCCAAACAGTTAAATTGTCAAATCATTAATGAAAAATCTAATCGTTATTTAAAAATCTATTTACCAAACACACTAAAGCTGACTAAAAATAAAATTTGATCGAATTTTTGAAGTAAGTTTGGAGATCAAAATAAAAATTTCAAGTTGAGCACGGAAACTGTCACTTAGTTCAAGTTATCTAGTTTGGCTAAGGTTTTTTTTATTGGACCTAATCCGATATTATTACTATTAAGTTATTATTATTGAGTATTGATACGGTGTCGTATTTTTTAAATTTATCTTTATTATTATTTTTAAAATTAAAAAATATAAAGTTTAGAAGATTTAATATAATTAATCTTAAATTTATATATTTTATGTAAAAGTGATTTAATATAAATAAATAAATATATAATGGTAAAAAAGTAATAATAATAAACATGTTTTATAAATACTTTTAACATTTTTTTAACTAATCCGCTACAATTATTTTTTTTGAAAATACTCTGTCTTGTCTTCCTGACAAGTTTTTGTCTTCGTGTTTGCTTATGTCTTTCAATCTGTGAAGGTTTTTGAGTGATGGAGAAACAAACGGTTAACTATGTGAAACCTGAAAATGGTGATGGTGATGATGCATCTGTGGATATGGCTAGCTTGACGTTGGATGAAGCGGAAGCGGAGGAAATTATCATTGTGGATGATAATGTGGGGGCTGAGTTTGGTAACAATTATCTTTGTTTGGTAGGACGATTTTTGAATGAAAGACCTGTGAATTTCATGGCTATGAAACACACCTTAACATTTTTTATGAAGTCGGCGATGGGTATGTCTATCAGAGAATTGAATGGAGGCATCTATATTTTCCTATTCTATGATGATATTGATCTGAATAGAATTATGGATATGAGTCCTTGGTCTTTTAACAACCAAACACTTCTGTTGGAACATATGGGGGAATATGACAATCCTTGGGATGTCCCTTTAAATCACATATATCTGTGGGTTAAGATTTTTGGATTACGATTAGGTTTTCGATCTGAGAGTGTTGTCAAATATATAGGAAATGGCATTGGTGAGTTTATTGAGGCCGACCCTACAAAATACATTGACAAGTGGAAGGAGCATTGGCGTGTCCGTGTCAAACTCGACATAAACAAACCTCTTAAATCCTCATTAACATTGAAAAAGGAGAAGACTAAGGAAACCATTTCGGTGACTTTTTGCGTATGAATGATTGCCCACATTCTGTTTCTTGTGTGGCGTTTTGGGGCATGGTGAGAAATTTTGTCCCTTGCTTGTTAAAGCAAAAGGTGTTAAGCTTGCTAGAAGATTTGACCCTCAGTTACGTGATGGTGGAGGACGATTTCAAGGTCATCTTGGTGCTAAGTGGCTTCGTGATGAACCTGGGTTTGAAGAGAGCAGCGCCGCCGACGGTGGGGAACACGGTGGAGATCCTCCTATGGTGGAAAAAGGAAAGCCCAAGTTTTATGGAATTAATCCTTTATTCATGCAATCAATCCCGGTTGACGTGGGCAGTAATGAAGGCAGGTATATTTCAAATAAAATGGAAGGAAATAATACGGGGAGAGATAAGTCAAAGGAAGATAATAATGATGGGGATACTGATTCTATTTCCCTTAATGATCCAAAAAGAAGAAGGACTAGGCCAGGAGAACATTCTGAGGAGGGAAAGGATGGAGGCCCAATGGATACAAATGAGGTTGTAAGCAATGATAACACACAAAGCGAGAGACCCAATGTTTCAAAAAACGAGGGGAAGACGGGACTTGGAGTTCAGTCCCACCGAAAAAAATGAGTTGCCTTAGTTGGAATTGTCGTGGGCTTGGACAATAGAGAGCTGTGGAAAATTTACAGCAAATTATTCGGGAGAAACGGCCCAAGTTTATTTTTCTAGTTGAAACTTTATGTTTGTCTTCAAAAGTCGATGAAATAAAAAAATTGTTACATTAGGATGATTTCTTTTCAGTCGATTGTTATGGCCACACTGATGGGCTTGCCTTTTTATGGAAGGGTGTTGACTCGGTTCATCTCATTGGTTCTTCTTCGAGATTTATTGATGTTGAAGTTAGAGGGTTTGGCTTTGACTCGTAGAGATTAATCGGGTTCTATGGTGAATCTGCCCGAAATAGGAGACATTTATCTTGGGTTGTTTTAAAGCAACTTGCTGACCGTAGCCCATTAACTTGGGCTTGTACTGGAGATTATAACGACATTTTGAATGAGTGAGAAAAAAAGAGAGCTGGCTCAACCCAACCATCTTATTCAGGGTTTCAAAGAAGCTGTGGGTGCAGCTGGTTTGGTTGATCTCAAGTGTGATGGTTACCCGTTTACTTGGGACAACGGTCGGGAAGGAGCAGATCATGTGGAAGTAAAGTTAGATAGATGTATGGTTAATAACACGTGGAAACAATACTTCAACCAAGCATCAGCATCTGTTCTTAATTTATCAACGTCAGATCACCTACCTATAATACTGAATCTTCGAGTTTTTGTCCCTAAGGGACAGTTGCATCTGTTTCGTTTTGAAAATTCATGGGTAAAAGAACCTGAGTGTTATGCTTTAGTTGACAGTTGCTGGAGAGAAGCGGAAGGAGGTGACCTGGTGCAAAAATTGCTATCTGTCTCGAATTCTCTTGATAATTGGGGTAAAACTTTCAGAACAAAGTTTAATCAAGAGTTTGATGATTGCAGAAAAAAGATGAAGCTTCTAAGAGGGGAGAGACGTCGGGAAGATAGACAAGAGTTTATTATGGCCAAAGAGAGGTATGGTACTTTACTAATGCAACATGAGGCTTATTGGAAGCAAAGAGCCAAGACTGACTGGCTTAAGGATGGTAATCGCAACACTAAATTCTTCCACTCTCGTGCTTCTGAGAGGAGAAGAAAGAATATCATTACCCGTTTACAGGGCGAGACTGGAATATGGAAAGACTGGGATTCTGGATTGCCAAATCTGATAACGGATTACTTCTCGATACTTTACTCTTCTCAAGGTTGTAATACACATCCATTTTTGTGTTACATGCCTACGGTGGTTTCTGAAGAGGATAATAATGATCTTATGGCTCCATTTGTAGCTGAGGGTGTTAAAAAAACTGTATTTTCTACGGGCAGGGATAAATCTCCGGGTATTGATGGCCTAAATTCAGGATTCTTTCAACGTTTTTGGAGTATTATTGGGTCTGAGGTATCACAGTTCTGTATCTCGTGTATTAACAACGGTGTTATCCCAAAGAAGAATACCCCTGAATCTATGAAGGACCTGAGACCAATAGCACTTTGTCAAGTACTTTATAAGATTATTGCTAAAATGTTGGCCAACAGAATGAAACCGGTTCTATTATCTATTATCTCACCTCAGCAAAGCGCATTTGTGGCAGGTAGACAAATTCAAGATAACTCTATTATTGCTTATGAGGTTCTCCATCACATGCGGAGCAAAAGGTATGGTAGTACATGGGTGGCAGCACTGAAGATTGACATTAGTAAAGCCTATAATAGGCTTGAATGGGGCTTTCTGAAAGATGTTATGTTACAGATGGGTTTCTCGCCGGTTTGGACTAATTTAATCATGAATTGTGTTTCTTCTGTCTAATTTCAAATCATTCAACAAGGGAATCTGTTAGGTCCAATTATCCCTTCAAGAGGCTTACGACAAGGCGATCCCCTTAGTTCGTACCTCTTTATTCTTTGCGTTGAAGTTCTTTCTCGGGCCATTGATAGTAAAGTTACTAGTGGTGAACTTCATGGATGTTGTGTCAGACGAGGAGCTCCTAAAATTAGTCATCTATTATTTGCGGATGACAGTGTGTTTTTTTTCGAGGTAAGTGAAAGGGAGGCCATGACAGTTAAGGAGGTTCTTTGTAATTACGAGAAGGCTTCAGGTCAGGCAGTGAACTTCTCAAAATCTTTGATCTACTTTAGTCCAAATACGGGTAATACAATCAAGGAGAGAATCTGTACCTTGTTAAATGTGGAAGAGCATGACAATTTGGGGAATCATTTGGGTTTACCAACAACAATTGGCCGTAATAAGCAGGAGGTGTTTGCGTTTGTTAAAGATAAGGTTTGGAAAAGGCTTCATTAATGGAAGAACAAATTTTTGTCATAAGCTGGCAAAGAAATTTTGATCAAAACGGTGTTATAGGCAGTCCCAAACTATGTAATATCTCTCTTCTTATTAACAAAAGGCGTGTGTGAGGAAATTGAAAAAATGATATCTGACTTTTGGTGGGGAAGGAAGGATAACGGTGCTGCGAAGCTGCATTGGATGTCTTGGCCACGTTTGTGTAATCATAAGTCTCAAGGGGGCCTCTAATTTAAGAGGTTATTTGAATTCAATGTCTCGCTACTTGGTCGTATTGGGTGGCGTATCATTAAGAACGCTGCCTCCCTTATGGCTAAAGTTCTAAAGGCCAGATATTTTGAAAATGGTGGTTTTATGGAAGCTAGTTTGGGAGCAAATCCTAGCTATACTTGGAGAAGCATTCTGTAAGGAAGGAAAGTCTTGCAACGTGGTATGTGTTGGAGAATTGGTGGGGGTAGTTCAGTCTATGTATGGATGGATCCTTGGATTCCAGAGCCAAGTAATCCCTTTGTGGAAACCAGTTTTGATGCAAGTAAAACAGTGTTTATGGTTAGGGATTTAATTAATAATGGAAGGTTGGATACAGTAAAAGTAGCGGCAAATTTTGAAGAAAGGGATCGTAATCAAATTCTTTCAATTCCTTTGGCGGGAAAACAAGAAGATAGTTTATTTTGGCTACTTGATAAAAAAGAAAATTATACCGTTAAATCGGCGTATAGGAGCTTGGCACAGAGTTCTAATAATGCTCATGGTGAACGAACTAATAGCATGTGGAAGAGGCTGGAGAAATTACATCTACCTCCTAACATCAAAAACTTCATTTGGAGAGCTGGTAATTGCATTCTTCTTACCCGTGTTGATCTGTACCAAAGACGAGTTGATGTCCCCATTCACTACCCTCTTTGCAATGGAGCAGAGGAGAATGTTCTCCACCTGTTTATCGATTGTCCATTTGCGAAACAGGTATGGTTTTCTTTAGACTTTGGATGGTTCAGACCTGCTGTTGATTCTTTTACTCATTGGTTGGTGGAGATGCTGTTGTTATTTAATAATTCTGATGCAAGTCTAGCACTGGGTGTCTATTATGCTATATGGAATGCGCGAAATGCAATTGTGTGGAACAACAGAATATAAAACCCGCTTAGAACTTGGTTTGCCGCTAGACGCACACAAGATGAATGGCAAAATGTCCAAGAGAATACTGCTAATGTGCAGCAAAGGGTGAGGTTGGTGAAATGGCAAAAACTGTCACCCGGTTGGGTTAAAATTAATATAGATGTCGCGACTATTGTGCATGGTGATTCTACTGGAGTAGCTATGATAGCTCAGGATGATCATGGTCATTTTTTGGTTGCCAAGAATATGTGTCTGTTGGGTTCTCTCACACCAAAAGTGGCAGAGGCAATGGCATTGAAAGAAGCCCTTAGCTGGCTGCAAGATAAAGAATGGGAGCAAGTTGTTTATGAGAGTGATTGCTTGGAGGTGATCCAGACTATTGTTAACAGGGAGTGGCAGGATCTTATTTATTTTGGAGCCATCATCGACGACATTCGAAGATTGCAATTGCATATTAGACAACAGATTCATTTTAAGGCCGTTAATCAATCTGGAAATTGTGTAGCTCATTCCCTTGTTCAAGCTACAAGATTGTCTAGCAACGTTGGAGAATGGTTTGTTAATCCACCCAACTATATTAGAGATGTTTTGTTAACAGATATTTCTTAATAAAACACCCTATTGTTTTAAAAAAAAAAAAAAAAAATCTTTAGTATTTCGTAACTCAATAAACTGCTATATAGTAGTATATTAATTAGATTTTGAATTTATAAAATTGGTGATGATAATTATATAGTTTAAAAAAAAAACGCAGAAGTAGTATGAAATTAAATTTGAGACATGAATAGTATTATTAATTTGTTTAATATTAAGGATAAAATAAAAAGAACTTGAAAAAAAAAGTTGTATTAATTAAAATAGGGTATTATACAAATTTGTTATTATTATTTTTTGTGGTTGGAATTGAAAAAATAATAATTATATTTAATCTTTTAGGTATAGAATTTTAAAATTTTAAAATTTACAAGATTAATATAAGGAAGAATTTTATTTTTGTCATTTTTTATTTATATTATATAATCTTGAAAATGCTTATAAAAACAAACTTTCACTTTTTAAAATTTATGAAGGTCTGGTTTTAGAAATAGTTTGAATGGCGAAAAGATACAAATAATTTTATTTTTATTTTTTTTTAGTTTTGAATTTTTAAACTTTATTTGGTTTATTTTATATAAATTTTCCATCTTTATTTAATTTGTTTTAGTTGGTGGTATTTTAACTTGAGTTTAAAGTTAATTATTTTGTTAATAATATTATATAATTTATATTTTTTAATAAAATATATTATATAATTTACATATTTTTTACATTTGATTGCGGATTGAATGTGTTTTAAAAAAAATTAAAGTATTTTATATATTTATCGAAAATCTCAATCTCTTACGGTGATATGCAGATAATTTTTAGTAAGTTTAATATTTATTTAATTAGTAATATTTATCTAGTAAAGTTTTAATTACAGTGAAAATTCTTTTAAATGGGCTTTTTAAAGTTCAAAATACAATTATAACTCTATTTTGAAAAACATACAAAAACAGATTTTTAAAAGATTAGTTTTCACAATAGGGTTAATTACAAAAAACCCCTACATTTTCAAACTTTTTGCATTAGTCCATCGGTTTCAAACGTTTGTTACAAAAAAACCAGGTCATGCAACTTTTTTGCATTTACCCACTGGTTTTAAATCTTTTTTCTATTAAAAAGTACTGTTCCAAAACCAGAAATGGGTTTTTTGTAAGTAACGTTTGAAACCAGTAGGTTAATGCGAAAAGTTTGAAAAAGTGGAGATTTTTTGTAATTTACCCTTTCCCAATATAGGCCAGGTTTCCCAAAATACCATTGAATCTTTACAATTTACAGATTCTGTGAATTACGCTCACAGTCTGTGAATGGCCTATGAAGTGAAAATCAAATTTTAGTTTTGCAAACTTTTCAAAAGTGGTATATAATTGTATAGTAAACTTTTTATGGCCTATAAAAAAATTCCTTTAATATATAATTTAAAGTTAATTTATTTATTCAATAAATAATATTATTATCTAATAATTTATATATAAATATAAATTTATATTTATGTTATTATAGATTGATTTTGTTTATAAATATTAAGAGTTTAAAATAATAATAATAATTTTAAATATTTATTGGAAAAAATCTAATTTGTTGTAGTGTGTTAGGGTAGATCTTGGTTATAACTTCCAACCACTCTGGGTTTGAGGCTTCTCCTTCACTTGGATTTTCGATCACCTGCAAGACAAAAAACTTGAGTTCGGGGAATACCAGAGTGGTATTAGCCGATGGGCTATATTAGCTTAAGATAGGTTAGGGTTCTTTGGGAGTCAAATTGGAAATAAAGGCTGCCTATCTGGATTATTTATATAGGATTTAGAGAGCTTACTTGTTGATGATGAACCTTATTTATACCGAATGATCGAAGAGCAGTCATAAGTGATCAGATATTCTAAAGGATTGGATAAGTATACTGAATCCCACTGGCATGAGCAAGTGGATCTGTTGAGTTTGTTAGTCTGTTAGGGAATTAATTATAGGACAACTCTAGACGAATCTAGAAGATTCAAGATAAGTGCGACTGCATAAAATAGACCTAATAAAGGTTCGACTACAGAAAGTTTTATCTGCTTGCAGTCACCATAAACATCCTAAAGGTAGTTGAATTTCGAAAGCAATAATCAAACATACTAGAGTCGAACACGGCATAGCCCAAATATGTACTGTCCAAAATGAGACTTAAAAAAACCATAAGACCTTCACCTTGTGGTCGCGAGCAATACCCTTCGACCGAAATGATGCGGAAACTCCAGGTTTATAGAGAAATCAAAACCCTAACACACAGTTTGATCCCAAAAATATACATAAGAATAAAACACTACCTATTGCACCCCTAAAAAACCTGTCCTTAGAACCACAAGTAATTGGGATAAAAAAAAAGTACAAGAACTTGGAATCAAGACACACAAGATAGAATTACCTCGATAATTAGATTCAATTTCTTGATTTAACAAGAGAAGCGGTCACAACCTCACTTGCACACAATATATGGCTCTTAAAAAATAACTCTTTTTAATTTCACCAAAAAAAACATTGGTTACAAAGGCTGTCTTGTTCCTTTATATAGGGAACAAATAATATAAATCCTAATTAATTCCTAAAAATAAGGAAATAAATTAATGACATTATAAATAGTCAAAATTTGACTTGCAAGATAAAAAGAAAATGAAAAAAATCTCGTGACAGCTAAAGATGACTAGTCAATCCCGTCTAATTCTATTCTGCCCGCTTCCAGATGCAATAACTTGAGCTATATCAATCCAACTAAGTTAATTCTTGATGTGTTGAAAAGTTTCAGATATCCTCTTTAATTTAACTATCATTTGATGATAGAATAAGTGTTGTATTTGTTGGGAGAAGCACACACAATCAATCAAACAAGCAGCGAAAATCTTTTCTCCCTAAGATGAATACGATCTAATCAATTTAAGTAAAGCACACCATCAACCATGCTCACACAAGGCAATATGAATAACACAAATAACACAAGCCGATTTTTCCGTGGAAAACCTCCTCAATGTGAGAAGTAAAAACCGCGGGACCGTAGTCCACTCCGAAACTCCACTATGATCAAAGAAAGAGATTACACAATGTTCCAACACCAAATAGGGAGCCAACAATAGCAGCAATCCTAATAACACCAAGATTAGGATCTAACAATAAGAGAAAGAACATAAACCAAACCAACACCTCTGTTCTAATGACTGTCGCTCTCTACAGAAGTCTTCAAATTCGATCTCCACTGTCCAGAATAAACTTCAATATGTTCTCGACAACATATCCCAAATTCAGCTCGATCCAACAGCTAACGACAGAGATAAGCCCCTTTGAATCCGACTGCACACTGCTGTGACGGGAATCCGACAGCTTCCACTTCCGGCTGTATAACTTCTTCCTGAGAACTCCAATCGACGATCCCAACGGTCAATTTTCAGAACTATGTGTCTTCAATGGACTCTCCAAATTTGAGTACGATCCAACGGTTGGTTTAAGAGCAGTTGTCAAAACCCTCAGACTGCGCAAAAGAAGAACAACCAGTTTTCTTCTTTTCCTCTCAATTCGTTTTCTCTTCTTTCGGTGGCTGCTATCACTCTATTCTTTGATACCAATAAACCCTAAACTCCTTAGGATTTATACTAGGGCTCCTTATACTTTTTAGGCCTCAACATAAGAGGGAACCCGACCCAATAAATAGGCCCAAAGCGGACAATATCATACTAATGTGGAAGTTAAGGAGCGGCTCCATAGGGTCCAACAAGTGGTATCAGAGCCTGGTTCAGAGATGGAGCCCGTGATCAGTTCCGTGGTGTGCCTTGTGTCTAAAGTCTTCCTGAAAATATGGTGTTCAAGCAGCGGGTCCCGTTGGGTAGTAACGGCGGTACAAGATGGTTTGACAGATCGATAGATTATCTCAAGGGGAGGCCAGTGACCGATGGGCCGGTGAATTATCTCGAGGGGAGGCTGACGAGTGATCCTTGGTTTGGAGGATCGGTGGACTAACTCGAGGGGAGGCGATGTGGCCCTTGGTTTGAAGGGGAGGATTGTTAGGGTGTCAAACCCAATACCACATCGGTAATACAAGAGGATAATGACTTGTATATAAAGTATCCAAAGAACTCCATTAGTATGAGGCCTTTTGGGTGGTGGTACCCAAGAACAAATCCGTGCGGGCTCGCCCCCGGCCCAAAGCGAACAATATCATACTAATGTGGAAGTTAAGGAGCGGCTTCATAGGGTCCAACAGTATTTTCCCATCAATGTAGAAAGATCTTTCTGCCATATTTTGAGTAGGTGAACTTCTTATTCAATCCATCAGATGCTGCAGGCCAAACATAAGTGTATAGGCTGCATATTGGTGATTCTTGCCTCCATTGACTTTCTACCTTCTTCCTTGGTCATTTCTTCATTCATTCATTCAACATAAGCATTAGTTAAGTTCCCAAATTTAGCTTGTAGTTTCCTTGCGTTTGAACGCGTGATTGGACCTTCTACTATGCTTGTATCAGTCCCCCTTCCTAAAAAAGATTCGACCTCAAATCTGCATGCATATCAAATGGGGAAAGATCAGAAACATTAAAAGTATGAGACACATTGTACTGTCCTGGCAAGTCTATCTTGTATGCATTATCATTAATCCTTTCCAATACTTGGAATAGGCCGTCTCCTCTTGCATCCAGCTTGGACTTCCTTTGGTTAGGAAATCTCTCATTCTCAAATGTACCTAAACCCAATCACCAAGTTAGAATACCATCTTTTTTCGTCCTTTGTTAACTCGTTGGGTTGTAGCTCTATTATGCTTCTCAATCATCTCTCGTGTCTTCATATGTATAACTTTAACCTTCGCAGCTTTGCTTTCGCCATCTTGACTAATAATATCACTCAAGGCAATGGCATCAAATCCAAAATAGTTAAAGGATTAAAACCATACACAGCTTCAAATGGAGAGAAACCTGTGAAAGAGTGTATAGTCCTATTCTAAGCAAATTCAATAAAAGGCAAACATTCTTCCCAAGTTTTTAGATTCTTACCAATAACAGCACGCAACAAAGTCCCTATAGTTCTATTCACTACCTCAGTTTGTCCATCGGTTTGTGGATGACAAGTAATAGAATACAAGAGTTTAGTTCCCAACTTACTCCACAGTATCTTCCAAAAATGACTCAAAAATTTTGCATCCATATATGAAACAATAGATCTAACTAGGATTCTAATTAGGAACTTTGTTAGGATTGTGACAAGAATTCGAGTATACTCCGGTATCCATAAGTGGTTTTAAATTAGGAAAAGGCTCGAAAACTATTTTGGAAGTATCATATTTGATTACGAATGGTATTTCCTAACTAGGATTCTAATTAGGAAAGAGATCCTTTAGAATCCTAAATAGGAAAATATTTTTTTAATGGTTTAGAACTAGTTTGTGGCTAAGTAATATAGTGCTATAAGTATGATGCTTATTAGATATTCTGAGAGAACAATGTAGATCTAGTTGGTTAAGTATGGGAGATGTTCGATAAGGACCTGAGAACTATAAAGACCATAGAGATCTTGAGTTCTAGGATCGAGTCCTAATATCCTGTGAGAGATTATGACTAATGTAATTGGATTGGGGAGTGAGAAAGTGATATTCCGGTTGTAGTTGTTGCTTTATTGTTACATGGTGAATTAGCCTCTCATCGTCCTGATGGCCGTAGTTTTTTTCTCGTTTTGGGTTTCTACGTAAAAATCTTGTGTCTTCTTTTTCTTTCTTTACTTTTTTACATTGTGTATGTTTATTTTAGTTTGTGGTTACCAATACTCGTCTACATTTATTGAATCACTGATTTCTTCAACGAGTGATATTAGAGCTAGCTGGGTTTTTCCAATATTACCAACAAGAACAACTCTTCTTCATCTTTTATAAATTAAAAATGAAACAACAAAAACCCTAAAGAATTCGCTTCTTCCTCATCAAAATCACTTTAAATAATTCCAAAATTAGAACATCATATTCATGGCCATCACATCATATAGATCTGATCAATTCAAAAACTATTTTCATAAGCCATATGCAATATTAAAGCCAAACTCAAACACCATAATTCAAAACCAAAACCAAAAACCATCGACATTCACAACACCTTCTTCTTCTTAAAATAAAATTAAAAATGAATCAATCAATTACAAAATCCAAATCAAACTCAAATACCAAAATCAAAACAAAATAATCAGACTCTTCTTCTATTGAAAAACACACAAATAGTAAACAATTAATCATAAAATCTAAATCAATCATGACCATACATATCATCAATTCCATTTTTCTGAATCAATAACAAAACAACTCACTTCCCACGAAGATTCTCGTGAATATCTCATGCATTGAACCGTGGAATGTCACACCCTCGGACTTCCATTTATATTTCATATATAACACATTAATGAACATTAAAAATTTCCATCTTTACTCTTGAAATAAAATAAATCAACCGAATTCTCTCATCCACTTGAAAAAAACTCTCAAAGATCCAACGTTTAATCCACCAATCAAACCAAAACCTAAAATCTCACACCTACAAAATCAAGAAAACAACAAGAAAATGTAAACAACCCAAAATCAGCAAACAAATCCAGATCTGCAAAATAGAAACTTACATCAAAAAAATTCTAAAAATTCATAATCCAACTCGAGAGGATCAAGTCGAATCAAAGCAGTATCGATTCAAGAGATATAGTTGGAGAAGATGAGAGAACAATGGTGTTTGGTTTTAGATTCGTCGGCGGCAGTGGAGGTTTTGTTTAAAGTGGAAAAGAATATTTGTGTAGAACGAGGAGAGAAGAAGATTGGCATTGGAGGTTAAAGAGTGTGGAGTGGAGCGATAGAGAAACAGCATCAGTGGTGGTGGATTGGAGAGAGTGTGGACGACCAAGAATGAAGGTTATGTTGTCTAGTTCATTTATTTTGTTTATTTATTTATTTTTTAATTTAAACAAAAATATGAATAGTAAAAGGACACAAATAGTCCTGATTATCTGCGTGTCTAATTAAGAATAACTAGAAGGAACAATAAATCTATCGGTAAAGTGGCTTTTTGGTTAAAAAAATGAAATTGGTATTTTCTTTTTTAATTTTGATAAACTTATGTGGTTTTTTTTTTAGAATTAACTATTTTACTTTTATACTTTTATAAATCATTTAACGGTTACCAATGGTATTTACTAACCATTATTTTAACGGTTACCATATATATATATATATAGTTTAATAAATTTATTAATTAAAATTTAACCATATATAAAAATATTAAAATAAATATTTTTATTTAAAATTTAATAAAATAATAGATGTACTTAGAATTTGGATTGTATTGGGATGGATTTAGTACATTGGGAAACCCCTTCCAAAAGTCAATTATTTAAAAACGAATTAAAAATTAGCTAAGAACGGACAAAATTATAAAATCAACCCAATAAAATTTTATTAAAAAGGTCCAAAGTTTGGTTAGCTAGCCCATAAATAACAAAGCAAATAACACATCAAAATAACAAAGCAAATAACACATCAATCCATTTGACCATACACATAAATTATCATTTAATCCAAAACCCAAATTCATCAACCACCAAACACACATATAAAACGTGGAGACCATACTACTCCTCCTCACGTTCATTAGTTCACCAAAGCACTCAATATTCTTCTTCACAAAAATTCAATGAATTCAATACCAATAATTAATACATCAACAAAACGTGACAAGCTCTAATGTTATATACAAACCTAGAACGTGGATGCTACCACCATATCTATTGAATTTTCATTTTGGTTCTTATATATATAACACACAATGCATGAGACCATGCATATTTGTGTTTTGTTAACTAGAACTTGATTGGTTTTAAAGTGAAGATGAAGATGGGTACTACAAGAGGATTGAGCATTTGTGTGAGCATGTGCATTTTTCTAGTGTTGAAGGCGGCGGCGGATTTCAACTACATGGATGCGTTAGATAAGACTTTGTTGTTCTTTGAGGCGCAACGGTCTGGTAAATTGCCTGCAACACAACGTGTTAAATGGCGCGGGGATTCTGGACTTAAGGATGGTTTTCTACAAGGGGTATGTTACTTTGCTTTTAAAAGTTCTCACTCACTCATCTAACTATTCTTTTATCACCATTAATTGGGGTTATGCATATTTGGACGACGGAGTTAACGTGAACATTTAAATTTTCCGGAGATTCAACTAAATTCTCTAACTCATCAAAAGTGTCACTTAAATTCTTAAATTTTTCGAAGTTTTAACTAAACTCTTCGTTAAAAGTGTTTCAATTAAACCTTTATTAAAGTTTTATTATGAGAATTAAATTTTATAAACACTTTTGACAAGTTGAAGAGTTCGAAAAAAGTTAAAAGTCTAACTAAAATACTTTTAACAAGTTAGAGAATTCAGTTGAAATTTTAAAAAATTTAAATGTCCATATGAAAAGTTATGCCAACTTCGAAAGTCCAAATAATTATTATCCCCATTAATTTAAAATTATTTTCATTATAAGCTCTCTCACATTTATCCAAATACAATCGATAATAACTTTCAGAAATCGAATTCGAAAGTCAAATCCATCCACACATGCTCTAAATTATCTCATTTATAAGCTATTCTACTCAAGATTTCCCTAACATTTTAAGTTTGACTTGTGAACTTACAACACAAATGAGTAGTTTTAGTCTTTAGACAATCACATTCACTCAAACCCCATTCATGAATGCAGGTGGATTTAGTAGGAGGCTACTACGACGCAGGCGACCACGTAAAGTTCGGACTACCAATGGCATACACAGCAACAATGCTATCATGGGGAGTGATCGAGTACAGAAAAGAGATAAGTGACATCAACCAATTGGGAAATGCTCTTTGGTCCATCAGATGGGCGACTGATTACTTCATCAAAGCTCACACACACCCTGATACTCTCTGGGCTGAGGTGGGAGATGGAGATTCGGATCACTACTGCTGGGAGAGAGCGGAAGATATGACGACACCGAGAGAGGCGTATAAAGTGGATAGAGACCGTCCTGGTTCAGATGTTGCTGCTGAAACTGCAGCTGCATTGGCTGCTGCTTCAATTGCTTTTAGACCGTACAACTCTTCTTACTCTGATGTGTTACTTCTACATGCCAAGCAGCTTTTCTCTTTTGCTGATAGGTTTCGTGGCCTTTATGATGACTCCGTCAGTTGCGCCAAGCAGTTCTACACCTCCTCTGGTTACTCGGTAACACTATATTACTCTCTCCATATTTTTCAAAGCAAAAATTCTTTTAAATGAGTTTTCTCAAAATATAATTTAGATTCGTTTTAAAAAACAAAAAAAAAAAAAAAAAAAAAAAATTTAAAAATTTGATTTTCATTTCATAGGTCAAGTTTTCAAAATATCCATGAATTTATACCATTCACAAATTTGATAAATTACACTCAGTTTGTGAACTGACCTATCGAGTGAAAATTAAAATTTAATTTACAAACTTTTCAAAATATACCTATAATTATATACTAAATTTTTTATAAATAAATTGAAAAAAAAATCTCTTTATATGAATCCCTTAAAATATCACGTCTCATTCTGATATTTTAAATTTTAGTGGGAGTGAGAATGTTCCATTAATGAATTTCGTTGTTTATATCAAATCAGTAAATATCACATTCTCTACTAAAATTAAGAATTCTGATTATATATTATCGAGCTCCATTCGACCATAATTTTTTGAAAGTTTATTAATATATTATTAATTGAGTTTAAAATCTAAATGGTTCTATCGAGACTGATGGATAGTCATTTTCTGATTTCACTGCTTTCCTACTATAATCCATCCTAAGACTAATGTGATAGGACGGACCTGCATAATTTTTTCTCAAGTAAATATTATTTATTTATGGTAACCTAAATGGGAAAATGTATGGTGAATTTTTAATAGGACGAGTTGTTGTGGGCAGCCACATGGTTGTACAAAGCAACTGGAGAAGACTACTACTTGAAATATGTCGTTGATAATGCTGAATATATGGGAGGAACTGGTTGGGCTGTTAAGGAATTCTCTTGGGACAACAAATATGCTGGTCTCCAAATCCTCCTCTCTAAGGTAATCTTAATGTGCATACCCACTTGATTGTCTTCTAAACTGAGCCTTGTCTAATAGAATTTATGAATCTGAATGACTATTTTTCAGGTACTTATGGAAGGAAAAGGTAGTGCTTACAAATCAACGCTCACACAATACCAAGCCAAAGCGAATTACTTTGCTTGCGCATGTGTACAAAAGAATCGTGGTTACAATGTTCACTTGACACCAGGTTAGGCCAGTGAATATTGAATTCAGTTTCTAGAGTTGGAAATGATTCGAGCTGGCTCACGCCCTCGTTTAAAATATTCGGTCCGAGCCTATACCAACTCAGGCTCGGCTCAAATACACCCTGTATCAGTACCTAACTTGTGTTAGGTTAAGTCATTTCGATACTAACTTGTATTGAGTTTTGGTTCTATAGGTGGTTTGATGCATGTGCACGAATGGAACAACCTGCAGTACGCATCTGCTGCTGCATTTCTTCTATCAGTATACTCCGACTATCTTATCTCCGGTAAAACTCAACTCAGTTGTCCGGACGGCCAAATCCAACCATCTGAGCTTCTCAATTTCGCGAAATCACAGGCTGATTATATTCTTGGCAAGAACCCCAAGTCTCTGAGCTATTTGATCGGATACGGACCAAAATATCCAGCTCATGTGCATCATAGAGGGTCATCTATTGATTCCATATACAATCTACACACACCAGTTGGATGTACTCAGGGTTTTGAAATATGGTATCATCGGGCAGAAGGGAATCCTAATGTCCTACATGGAGGTTTAGTTGGAGGACCTGATCAGAATGATAACTTTAACGATGATAGGTCGAATTATGAGCAGACGGAACCTACAATCTCTGGTGCTGCTCCTCTACTAGGGCTGTTCTCTAAGCTTCAGTCAAGGTTCAACAGTAGAGGTTCATATGTTAAGGAATCGTCGCCGGCAGAAGCACCATTGAAAACAACAAAATTGAGTGAGTAGCTCTACATATCTAAATTCACTAAATAGTTTTGCAGAACGTGCATCTCATCTAACCATGATTGAAAAACATTTCAGTGTCATATGAAGAAAAAACACCAGCAAATCCAACACAATCAGTACCAGTTGATTTTACACACTCAATAACAGAGTCATGGAATGTGAATCAGACAACTTTCTACAGGCACAAAGTGATAATCAAGAACATATCAGAGAAGCCAGTTACAGACTTGAAGCTTTCAATAGATAACCTGTCAGGGCCTGTTTGGGGTCTGTATTCTACAAAACAAAACAACACTTTTGAACTACCCCAATGGTTGAAAACCTTGAAACCAGGATCTGAATGCATTTTTGTTTACGTTCAGGAAGGTCCCCAAGCCAAGGTCTCAGTCCTGAGCTACCATTGAATTCAACTTTTTTGAAACAAATGTACATGCTGAAGGACCAAGAACATTTGTAACGTGTGTTCCTTCAGTTTTCTGAACAAATACTTGTAATTAAATTTTATCCACTTCGGTTCTCTTTCATATCTAACTTCCAAAAATATTTACCGTAGCAAAAAAGAAGGTATCAAATATAACATAACTTATCAGATAGATGTAAAATAATAGCTTAGTAACATAACCGTCACACTTTTATAAAAAAATAAATAGCAAATTGTGCCCTCCTAACTAAAATTAAAAGGTCATAAATATTCAAGTATTAAAAATCTTATCAAGAAAAACACAACAATAAATAATAAACTTGACAAGCTAAACAAAACTGTTGCTGCAAGATGATACAATCAATCAGTCGTCACCGAAAGTGGTCTTCTTTCCTGCAATATAATCAGAGGCAATTTGTTTAGTGATTGATCCTAAATAAATAGGACAAAAAGAAGGCCAATACTAAAACAAAAGATAAATACCTGTGCCAGCTGCAGCTAAGCTAGGCCTACTTGGGGTTCCACGACCCCCTCTACCACCACCTCGTCCACCACCGAAACCTCTGCCACCACCACCTCGTCCGCCACCGAAACCTCTGCCACCACTACGTCCACCGAAGTCCCTACCACCACTACGTCCACCGAAATCCCTACCACCACTTCTCCCACCACTTCTGCCGCCTCCTCTGCCACCAGAGAATTCCCCTTTAGGTTTTGCCTCATCGACTACCAGCGAATAACCTCCTAGATCAGATCCATTTAATTCTAAAGCTTTGTTAAAGGAATCAGAGTCTTTGAAATCCATGTAGCAGATCCTGCATTCAAGATTTTGGACAAATAAATAAGAAACAAAGTTCAATTTGAACTCAACACAGAACACACGAAGTTCAATAAAAATCAACACAACACACAAGCTGCTAACGTTAAATAAAATCAATTAGTAAAATATTTGAGAAAGCCAGCTGTAGATGATTGATGACTGAAGAACATTTCAAAAGGAAATTAAAAAACTGAGATTGTAGCCAGTATAAAATAAGCACCAAAAAAGGTTTGTAGTTGAAAATAATATTCAGCATGTTTGAAAAAAAAAACAATAAGGATAGGTAGATAATACACATCAACAATAAATTCAATGGAAAAATAATAATAATACAAGATTAAGTACAAACCCCTTAATTGATCCAGTGTTGTAATCAGTTGGGAGAGAAACCCTCGTAATCTCTCCACAGGAACCGAAATGTTGTTCAAGGGCAGTCCTGATCTGTAGCATTGAATCAAAGTAAAAATTATCAATAAAGCTTAAAAATCCACAAAGTACATACTAAAGTAAATCAACAGATGACTTCACCTGATCTTCTCCAGCTGATGTATCAAAACCCTTAATAAAAACTGATTGGGACTGGCCTCTTCCCCCCTTCTGAAATGAATTACCATCATTGCTGCAACCAGATGAAAACTGAGTGTTATAATTCTACCTTACTAAGAGATAAACAGAAGGTTAAGCATTATAATGACTGGGAACAAGAAATTTGACGGCACTAAAGTTAAAAGATATACCCACTATACGGAGTGTATGCACCCCTTTCACGAGCAAGATCAAGTTTAATAGGTCGGTTAGCCAACATTTCGCCATTTAACTCAAGAGCCTGAATCAGAGAGATTATTACATCAGCAAGAATGGAAAAAGATCAAACAAATACTCCATGTACCAAAATAAATATATATATATATATATCTCAACACTAAAATAATATTATAATATTTATATATATATATATGAGAAATGAAAACCAGGCACAACACAGTCTAAACAAGCAAAATCTACTATATATTATAGTGGACAGAACAGAGAACAAAATAGAACTGTCAATTACATAAATGCTTGCCCAACAGAAACTGGACAAAGATTCACCTTATTGGCATCTTCTGCAGTGGCAAACTCAACATGTCCAAAACCCTTGAATCTACCATCTTGATCAGAAGCTAGACGAACATCAACAACCTGACCAGCATTCTGGAAGAAATGTTCCCTGCACAAGTGACTTTAACTGATCAGAAATGACAGTATTAATCGCTAATTGAATATAAAAACAAAATAAATATTATCAGCTTTTAATTAATCATTAGCACATACACATCCTCTCTTTCAACTTGATATGATAAATTGCCGACGAATAGTGTCTTCCCTCCGGTAGATTGAGCTTGAGGAGTAACAGGAGTTTGAGACTACGCAAGACAAGAACAGATAGTTTTAATTACAAGAGATATTATATCTTCAAACCAACACAAAATATGCATTCACTCATGCACATAGGATATAGTATTTCTCACAGCTTTCTTTCCCGATTTTGAATCAAGTTGCTTGGTTGTCTGTGGAGTCTTTGTAGCATCTTCGTCCTCACTTTCATCTTCCTCATCTGAATCTTCCTCATCACTACTGCTTTCCTTCTTCACAGTTTTAGCATTACCATCAACCTTGGACTGGAGGTAAAGAGATTGACATGAATTTTTAAACTAATATGAAATACAAAACAAGATTCCAGAATTAAGGAGATTGGTAAAATTAGAACCTTCTTCTTTTGAGGTTCATCACTTTCCTCATCTGAACTACTATCAACATCCATCTTATCCTTTGGTGCCTATAAAGAGATAACAGCAAAACAACCAAGGAATGACTACCAATATATAAAGAAAAAGTGGCAAAATTAAAGTGTTCGTGGCAGGAAGTTTCCACCTAAATCCAAAACAGTATGCATAGAATAACAATAACGTAAATGATTTACCTCATCATCAGATGAATCAGATGCTTCAGAAGAAGTCTGATCAGAAGAACTATCCTTTGCTTTGGTTTGGGGAGCAGCTTTAACAGGTTCTTTCTTCACAACAGATGGTTTCTGCACATACCAAGTAGATAAATATAAGTATAATTCTGAAGCAGACAAGCTAAGACATCCAATAACATGGAACTGAATAGCATTTCAGTAAAAATATCAACCCCACGAGGCACAAGATCAGAGGGGGGAGAAAAGAAAAAAGAATCCAGCCAAGAGACAATTAATGGTACCATCTAATAGTTTACCTCATCTTCAGAAGAATCACTGTCATCAGATGAACTACTATCCTTCGGCTTGGTTTGGGGAGCATTTACTGGAGCCTTCTTCACAATAGCAGGTTTCTACATATCATGAAGATTTTTCAACAGTAGCAAATCAGATAATTGTAAAATACAAAATGTAAAATTTTCAATTACACAACAAAAAAAAAAACAGCCAAAACATTGAAACACCAAAGAGAAAAGAATATATTCTAACCAAAACACTCTGACAGACACAATCACTAGAACCATCTGAAAATTACCTCTTCACCATCAGAAGAATCACTCTCCTCAGAGGAGCTACTATCCTTTGCCTTGGTTTGGGGAGCTTTTGCAGGTGCTTTCTTTGCAGCAGTTGACTTCTGTACAGAACAGACACCACAAATTATCATTATATTACAAAACTAAACATAACAATATATCCTAGCCAACAAACCAGACCAAAAACAGAAGCAACATCTGAAATTACCTCATCATCAGAAGAATCACTCTCATCAGAAGAGCTACTGACCTTCGCAGTAGTTTTGGGAGCTTTTGCAGGCACTTTCTTTTGGGCAGTTGGCTTCTACACAGAACATACAGCACAAACGTGAGATTTTTACTAAACCAGAAGATAAAATCATTAACAGAAGAGAGCATCTAACCTCATCATCACTGCTATCATCAGTTTCTTCTTCGGAGCTGTCACTGGACTCGGTCTTCTTGGCAGCAGCAGCTGGCAATTTCTTGGCCACAGCAGTTTTAGCAGGAGGCTCCTACATGCAGAAAGAGTAAAAACCAATTAAATATAGTAGAATGTACAAATTTAAATTGCCAAAGTTCAGAAAATTTCAGCACACATTAAAGGAAAGCTCAACAATCTGTACTGCATCAACTATTATAACCAACATGTCTTTCCTTGAACAAAGATGTCTATGAAGGGAATAGCTTACTAAGCACATAACATGATCAGGAGTCTAGTACCAAGATATAATAAACAAACAAAAAGATTAATGATCGACAATAAAGCACGTAACTATCAAATATCACAAAATTATCCAACAGACAGCTAATTCATGAAGGGCAAGCCCACCTCATCCGAGTCATCATCAGAATCATCTTCAGACGAGCTGCTGCTAACAGGTTTAGATTTTTTAACAGGGACAGCAACAGAGCCATTCCTTGCAGTTGCAGGTTGCTTCTTTGGTGGTTCCTTTCCAAGGAAAAGAAGAGAACAAATAAAATTAATTTAAGACATAGCAAACAGAAATAAGCAAGAACAGAATATTTCAATTTAATTATTGCTTACTTCATCTGAAGATGTATCTTCTTCACTGCTAGACTCAACAGGAGGCTTTTTTGCTATATTTCCTCCCTTGGTCACAGCTTTAACCTGAAATTTCAAATCAAAATTCAAATCAGTACGACTGTCGAATATGAGACACCACACCATCATCAAACAATATTAGCGGCAGAGCTCTTTCTCAAATAAAAGAAAAACCTTAGTTTCTTCCTCAGAATCAGAAGAATCTTCCTCTGAGCTACTACTGGTTTCCTCCTTTTTCTTCTTTTGCGTCTTTGCTTCAACTTTGGCCTTCACAACAGCCTGAGCAACTCCATCATTTTTCTTTTGCTTTTTAGCACTGACGAGCTTTTCAATTGCATCATCAGCAGCTCTCTTAGCAGCACCTGTAAAGATGTTTGAAAAACAAAACAAACTTATTGACCACAAAACAACTCAAGAATACAGAAAGAAAGATTATAGCTTTATGAATCCCTCCAAGCACTTCACTCTTAAACCCGCATGATCTTCAATGTCAAAGTATAAAGCCTACACAAACTACCCATTATTTAACTTATTTCTGAATATACACAAACACGAGCAAAACCCAACCCAACCCTACCCGTAAAAATCAAAGGTTCCAACACAAACAATACTTCGAACCACATGACCACGAGCAAAACTCCACTCAATCCTTAAAAATCAAAAATCCCAGCAACAGCATGCAGTAAATAAAAAAGAGAAGAGTAAAACAATTAACAGCAAAAGAAGCTATACCTTTCAAAGCAGACTTTGCAGGAGCAGACTCGACCTGTATCAACAACAACCAAGACACACCATTAAATTAGTAGACTTTCAAGTTTCAATTGACAGCAAAAGAAGCGAAGCCTTTTCAAAGCAGAAGTACAATGAACAGGATACAAGGATTCAGTAAAGAAGAAGAGCGACGGAGACAAACCTTAACTGCGGATTTCTTGCCCATTGCGAGGAGGAGAAAGTAACGCACAAAACCCTAACGAAATTAGAGAGAGTGTAGGGTTTTGGAGAGACGGTCGTAACGAAGAGGGTCTATTTATATAATGCGGTTTGTGAATGTTTAGGGTTTTTCATGTTCGCTGCTCCACTGTTTTGTTCCATGGACTCGCGCGCGGATCTTCTGTATGTTTTTCACACTCCTGATCTCCACCGTCCATTCCAGTAGATTAGATATTTTTAACTTTTTAGATATTTATTTCGGTCAATGACCTAATGCCCCTTTATTTTCTGTTCAATTATTTTATGATGTAAATATATATGATTATGAATTAATGATTTCATAAACCTGTTAAAATTTTCAAGATACTTTAAACACCAAATGTTAAAAATGATAATTAATATTAATTTTTAATTATTTCTATAAAATTTAAAATTTAAAATATAAATAATTCTTATAAATTTCACGTAATTATCAATAATTTTTATAGATTTTAAAAATTAAAAAATATCATATTTTTAAAAATTTCTATTCTCAAATATTTATTGATTAATTGTAAAAAAAATTTAATGTTTAAAAAATTTTAGGGAAGATTTCATAAATATTATTTTATAAGTTTGAATTAAGTTTTTAGCTCAAATTTAAAAAACCCACACAAATAATCTTTGAAAAGTTTGAACTTTCATGAATAGCCCTAAATGACTAATTTGTCATTCTATAATTAAAAAAACAAATTAAATTTATTTCTCCCATTTAAATTACTTCTATACCCTTAATAAAATTTATAAAGACTAAAATACTCATTTAAAAACACCACCATTCAATACACCCACCATTTCCAAATACGTGTTTTTGTTGTTTATCATCCATTATATTAATCTTCAGCCTAATACTTCAATATCATCATATCCATTTGCTCTACAATTTCTTCAACCCACCATTTATTCTTAAATGGGTGTCTTCTTAAAAGTGAATACATTTAATTGGAACATAAATTTAATTTAGGGTTTGTGGTGAATCGTATCTTATTCGTTGTCAAAGGGGTTAGGGTATGTCAATTGTTTGTTATTTTGTGATTAGGGTTTTGTGTACTTTATTTACATTTATGGTGGTATGATTAGGTTTTTGGTGAACTAACTCGTTGTTGGTAATGGTTACTAGGGTTTGTTGTTGGTGACTCTGCTAGCTCTCAATTTGTGGTGTTGAATCAGATTGTAGATAAAATGTTAGTGCAGATGATATTGGTTTGTTGGCTCTCCCTAGTTTTCTGTAAATATTTTTTATATTGTGCTGTTGCAGGTTAATGCAGAGTTGTTGCTATTTGCTCCTCAACAAGTCTGCCAACGTAAAAAAAAATAAAAATGTCATCACGCCTCAATGAACGTCTTGTTAGTAAGACGTTAGAGCACAGAAGGAATCTGTTAATAATCCTCTTTAGCTGTCCAAAAGTGTCACCTGCCGTGTTGCTGTTAAAATTTTCTATAAGAAGTTTGAACAATGCATTGATCTAATAGTTATTCAAAATTGTTTGATCAAGCTCCTCAAAGGAAGTTTAGTGGGTGAATGTACTTCTAAGACGTTCACTCACTTTTAATGGGGTTTTATCCAAACAAAATTAGTCCAATTTGCCCTAACAGTTGGACAGTGCATTGACCTGTCATGTTGCTATTAAGATTTAAGACTTTGTACTATTAAAGTAAGATTTTGCACTTAATAGCACTAACTATGGACAATATAACTTTATTTTGGAATGTATTTATATTATGCGTTTAAATATTGCAGTATACAATTGTATTTATTTATAATAGTTTATGAATTAAACTTGTAAGTTTAAAATGCGTTTTGCAGTGAAAAAATTATGCTAAATATTATTCATGGTTTTGAATAAAAGTCATAGTAAACGCCTCAATCGCAATGCGTCTTTTATAGCGTTAAATAAAAAAGAAAAAAACAATCTATGGTCTTTTTAGTTATATAATAACCTCTGAACTAGGTTTCATTGGCAAGAGGTTTGCTCAGGCATTTCACGAGATAAATCATCAATTTTGATATAACATTGTCTGAGCTCTTATTTCATAATCCAGATTTAATCTAATATGATGGAGGTCTTTCATGGATGAATTTGTGCATGTCTAGACCCCTTCACAAGCTATTATAACTACTTCACATGACCTTCAAAGTGTTTGACCTATGCATTCAATAAGTAATAAAATCAAAATGATTTACAAAAGTTTAAAGTAGGGCAAAATAACCAAGATGAAATACTTCATGGATGATTGTGGCCTCATCTACTCCCCTTCATAAATATTTCCATTCCTCTTCACCAGTTTACTGATAAGACATTTACGAGTTTGTTTTATGTTGGAATCCGAATCGCACTGATCTCATGCCATAAATGTTCAATGGCTTATTATTCATTGAAAAATGGTTTATTTCCAAGATATTCGATTTTGGAACACTCAAGCTTGGTTGCATGTTCAACCTTTATTTTGGGAGTGTAGAACTCATGCTTTTTCATGGAATGAGCTTGTTGATGTGGGACGAAGCTGAAATGATGCATATATATAGATACACAAATCTAAATTATTTAGGAGCCCTTCATAAATTATTATGTACATGTCTGGACCCCTTCACAAGTCATGGTAGTTGCTTCACAGGCTTTTCACAAGTACTTGATCTACGCATTCAATAAGTAACAAAAATACAAAATTCTATATAAAAGTGTAAAGTAGGGTAAAATAACTGGGATGGAGTCTTTCATGGATGATTGTAGCCTCATTTACTCCCCTTCATAAATATTTCCATTCCATTTCACGAGTTCACCGATAGAGCATTTTTACGAGTTCGTTTTATGTTGGAATTTAAATCGCACTGATGTCATGTCATCCATGTGCAATGACTTATATTAATTTAAAAATGGACTATTTCTTAGATGTTTGGTTTTGGGACACTCAAGCTTGGTTGCATGTTCAACCTTTATTTTTGGAGTGTAAACCTCATGCTTTTTTATGGAATGAGCTTGTTGATGTGGGACGAAGCCGAAATGATATATATATGGATACACAAATCTAAATTATTTGGGAGCACTTCATAAATTGTTACGTACATTTCTTGACCCCTTCACAAGTCATGGTAGTTGCTTCACAGGCTTTTCACAAGTACTTGATCTACGCATTCAATAAGTAACAAAAATACAAAATTCTGTATAAAAGCGTAAAGTAGGGTAAATTAACTGGGATGGAGTCTTTCATGGATGATTGTAGCCTTATTTACTCCCCTTCACAAATATTTCCATTCCCTTTCACGAGTTCACCGATAGAGCATTTTTACGAGTTCGTTTTATGTTGGAATTTGAATCGCACTGATGTCATGTCATCCATGTGCAATGACTTATATTAATTTAAAAATGGACTCTTTCCAAGACATTTGGTTTTGGGACACTCAAGCTTGGTTGCATGTTCAACCTTTATTTTTGGAGTGTAAAACTCATGCTTTTACATGGAATGAGCTTGTTGATGTGGGACGAAACCGAAATAATGCACATATATGGATACAGATATCTAAATTATTTAGGAACCCTTCATGAATGGTTACATACATGTCTAGACCCCTTCACAAGTTGCGATAGTTGCTTAACGGGCTCTTCACAAGTACTTGATCTATCCATTCAATAAGTAATAAAAATACAAAATTCTTTATAAAAACATAAAGTAGGGCAAAATAATTAGGATGAAGTCTTTCATGGATGATTGTGGCATCATCTACTCCCCTTCACAAATACTTCCATTCCCATTCAGAAGTTCACTGATAGGGTATTTTATAAGTTCATTTTATGTTGGAATTCGAATCGCACGTCATGCCATCCACGTGCAATGACTTATAATTCATTTTAAAAAGATCCATTTCCAAGATATTCAATTTTGGGATACCCAAGCTTGGTTGAATGTTCAACCTTAATTTTGGGAGTATAATACTCGTACTTTTTTATAGAATGAACTCGTCGATGTAGGACGAAATAGAAATGATACACATATATAGATATAGATATCTAAATTGTTTGGAAGCTCTTCATGACGGGTTACGAACATGTTTAGATCCCTTCATAAGTCATGATAGCTGCTTCATGTACCCTTCATAAGTACTTGGTTCATGCATTTGATAAGTAATAAAATTACATTATTCATACCACAGACGTAATGCAATGCATAATAACTGATATGGAGTCCTTCATAGATGATTTTGAATTCATATTTTCCTTTTCATAAATCTTTCCATTAAGCTTCACATGTACAATAATATGACATTTACGTAAACAAAAATAATTAAAAATAAAAATAGTACAACACGTGTATATAATGCCTTTTGCTAGACCCTAACTTTGAACATCCTATATAAGTATAACATAATCATTTACCTGACTATAACATAATGCCTTTTGATACCGACATTGTTGGGGATAGCCATCGTGATTTTTGATTTAGCAACCATGTTGACTAGATTCATGACCGCACGATTTGTTGTCAGATAAACTAAAAAGATATTATTGATTTTTGGGCACAACATCCAAGAATATGTTTCACAAGCAGGGTGTCCATTGAAGCGTTTCAATCATATAAAATATGTAAAGGGAGGCCAATGCTACGATAATATGTTTTTGAAGCCGTTTCACAATCAATATGCATTGTAAGGCGTTTGATTCGTTAAAAATAAACTTATGGATTTTTAATTAAGATTGGACATCTGAAAATCTGTATCATAGGCCATACTTCTTCTTAGGCATCTCAAATCCTTACAATCACATAGATTGCCGCTACCTGTCAAAACGTCTACAAACTCGCTCCGCAAGTAAAATGTCTGGTAAGGCGTTCCATCAATTAAATGATTAAAAAGAGACTATTCTCTACCAAAACGTCTTATACATCACACACCTTAAAGGCAGTTCATCTGACAATTCAATAACCACAGTTATATTTTTTGTCCAAATGTCTGAACAAACTTGTTACCAAATAAATATTATTGCAGACCTTTATCACATCAATTCAACAACGTAAAATGCTCAATTACTCTCATACCGTTATATATGAATTCTTACTTATAACTGACAGTAAAAAATAAACCCTTCCACAAAATCCTTACAGCAGCATGACCTAAACATAATGCTCAAGAATTCCCATTCCATTTTATATGAATTCTAAGCTAAATCTAATAATACCAAATAAACCCACTCAGCAAATAACTCACAATAGTATAACCTATACTTTCTCTCCTAAAATAGATTTCTTTTAAGTAAACCAGTCTACTGCATTTCAATTACAACACATCCAATAAGAAAATGCAATGTAAGAACCCGAGGGCAGAAGTACATACCAGTTTGTAATCGGTTCAACGGAAATTAAAATTTGAAAACCCAATAGCTTGCGACAGTTTGGCAAGGTTCAAGCTGCAATGAATCTCTCTGCTGTAGAGATATGAGGATTTGTCTAGGAGACACTGTGAAGACACCTTCTGAAACGATTGTGATGAGTTGTCGAGGAGACGATCACCTATGTTTTGAGGGTTGTTTTCAGTTGGTGATAT
The DNA here is from genome assembly GCA_031304145.1 of Cardiospermum halicacabum. Classification (NCBI taxonomy): domain Eukaryota; kingdom Viridiplantae; phylum Streptophyta; class Magnoliopsida; order Sapindales; family Sapindaceae; genus Cardiospermum; species Cardiospermum halicacabum. The sequence goes on along the minus strand of CM062395.1, from coordinate 4,529,340 downwards.
GCTTTGTAAAAACGTGTATAATTAGCTTAGTCTTTTTAGTACATGACCATGATGATTGAGCTTGACAACTGGAATGGAAATGGACGAGAGATTGGAGACAAGATAAGCTACCGTAATAATTTACTTCAAAAATCTGAAGCGGTGTCTTCTGTTGTGATTTTTTTAACTTTAGGTTTAAGTTTGGGAGACTCTTGCAAAATAGAAGACTTGAGAACATAAACAGTTGGAGAGGTGTGATTTCGATTTGTCTCTTATGTGATTTTTTTTTTGTTTCTGAAATTTTGGGTTTGGTTTGGTTGATTTTGAGTGGTGTAGGATGTCTCTTGCAAAAGGTATGTGAAGGTTGCTTAAATCAAAACTAACAAGTGAGCTTGCACCTTTAGTTCCTGGGGTATATTAGACTTTTCATGTAACATATTTGTTTATTTTAGATAAATAGATGTATATGGAATTATAATATTTGATTAGGGGTATTTTGGATATACTGGGTTATTTCTAGTTTGCAAACTTTTTCAAGAGTAAAAACTTAAAATAACTTTGCTTGGATCACTTTTGGATTATTAAACTTGTAATGGATTATTTGGTGTAATTTTCACAAAAATTTATTGATTGAGAATAAGTTTGTTATGAGTATTATTATTTTTTATCTTTTTTTTATTTTTTTAATCTATATCTACATATATTTATATAAAAGTGTTCCAAATTTGATTATCCATTCCACCTGCACATCCGACATTGATATTTACATTATTTATAAAATTGTTATTAGAAAATAAAAATCATAAATATAAAATATTTAAATATATTAAAAATAAAATAAATATAAATAAAAGGAGAATTTTAATTTTAGCCTTTTATAACTTTTATTTACACGATGTATCCCAGTTTTAAAATTTTTAGAAAAATAATCTTTCAAACTTTCATTTTTCAAAAATAGTCTTTCACATGTGTGAAGAGAGTCCTTCACAAGTTATGAAGTAGGTACTTCACAGCTGTGAATGACTATTTTTGAAAATCAAAATTTTAATGGATTAAAAATATAAATAAAACTTTTTTGGATTAGTTTTGAAATTTCAAACTATTTTTGGGTTATTTTATGTCATTTTCCCATAAATAAATTATAGTTGAATGTGAAAATTTAAATAAACATAAATAAATTATAGTTGAATGGGGAAAGCCAAATAAACATTAGAGATGCACTTTAATTGATATAAACACAAATATATTTACTAGGTTAATAATTTTGTCCTTTTCTCATTTCTCATTATATGTAACATACAAAACTATCGATGATGAACTTCTTTATATAAATTATTCAACTTCATTTCACATATCTATTTTATACATACTATTTAACTATATTTCACATATATTGATGAGTCTGTGGCACAGCCTATTTAACTATATTTCAAATAAATTAATTAAATTAAATTATTCAGAAAGTGAAAACTTAAATTAGGTTTGATTACACTATACAGGTCCCAATTCGAGATACAAAAACCACAATATGAGATACCAAAATTTATAGGGCAACAAACAAACAAAAATTGATCTTTAAATAGAAAGTCATACAAAATATATGTAATGTAATTCTTCAGAAGTATATGCAATCGAAATCTCAATGGTCAAAATTCTAAAAAGAGCCGGATGAGATTAACAATAAAACAAAACGGAAATGTCTCCATGATGGTGGAAGACTTGTTCATATTAAAACAAAGCACTAACCAAAATACTAAAATGATTTTTTTTCACTGTATTCTTTCTTTTTGGTTTTCTGATTTTTTTTCTCTGCAAATTTTTTTCTTTTTTGCACATTTTGAATAAGATATATAAAATAAAAAGTAATAATAAAAAAATCCACCCGAATATATACATGATAAGAGGCTCTCCAAAACTAACAAAATAAATTTTGGACCAAAGATTTTCTAGGCATCTACAAAAATCAAAACTAACATCTACAATGCAACCTTATTAGCTCAAAAGATCAATAAAAGTTGTAGGTTGTTATCTCATCTCTCCACTCATTCACAAAAGATATGTGGGATAAAACAAATGCACTAAACACATGTAATTTTCCTAACCATCAACACTGAACAACCATTTAACTACAAAAGCTTTGTTGAGACATGCAAACAAGCTAAGATTCTAATTGAAAAGAGAAAAATGACAAATTAAAAATAATTTCTAGAGTAAATTGTATACAACGCCAAAAGCATCTAAAAGTATCTTAGAATCACACAAAATTAAGTTTAGTAATTAAAGCAAGCTTCCTAACAAAAACAAATTATTTTTTTTCGAAGGGCAATTCAAGTAACCACATAAACCAAAATAATCACAAAAGGTAGCCAACACAAAAAATTATTATTAACGGACAACAACAAACATAAAACGAAATGCAATTAAAAACTAATTAAAAACACAAAACAGCTACCTAAAGCCACCCCCACACTTAAAAATCTCATTTTCCACAATGATTATATATATATATATGTGTGTGTATAAGAGCATGAGGACAACAACTTCCCTGGACAGCAGCTCAAGAAGGCAGCATCAGCCGCTGAACGTGGTCCGAAATAACTCTCATCTGCTTTAGAACTTGATCTAGCTGTTCCGCCCAACTCTTGTTCATTTCCTCCAATCGTTTTGATATTTCCTTAGTGCTAATAGGTACGACCTTATTATTCTCTTCCAAATCTGTAGAAACAAAAACTCAATTTCCTTCCTCAGAAAATTTAATCAATTTCATACTTTGTAAACTACTGATATCAAGAGGTAAAACCCTACAACCAAGAGTAAGACGAGATTCATTGAAAACAACAAGATTGGTAGCTATTGTGGTAATGAAATATCCTAAAATCAAAGGCCGAAGCCGAATAGAATTAAGCAAAGAATGAAACTGACTAGCAATCCATTAACTAAAATTAGCTTTCTTTTTGTTTTCCATACACCACAAAAAAAAGTTCAAATTTAGACATGGAATTAACGCCATTCTCTCTACCGGAAAGCGAAGATATAAAAAATCTATGAATTTATTTTAAGTGAGGAGTTATAATGTTAATTCCCTTAGATATCCCAGCCCAAAATTGAATATTAGGATTTCTAGTAAATTCACGATATGCAACCAACGGGTTAAAATCAGCATAATAACCATAAAATGTATCCTCATTAGCTAACACACCTAGTGCGGTATCAAGTTGAGCAAGAGACATTTTTTATGTTTTTCCTAAAAGTTTAAACCGAACAACAGCAGGAATATGGACATTAACATCTTTTTTATCAAACTCAAAAGTTGCAATTTCTTTAAATTTATATATTTCATCGGTATATGAAATTGATGTTGTTGTGTTGATGTATCTATACAGAAAAAAAAGATGGAAGGAGAAGAAAATAGGGATAATGTATATTTGGATCCCTGAACTCAGCATAATTTTTCATGTGGACACTTAAACTTTTCGAAGTTTCAACTGGACCCTCCAACTTATCAAAGTGTTTCAGTTAGACTCTCAAACTTTTCGAAATTTCAACTGGACCCTCCAACTTGTCAAAGTGTTTTAGTTAGACTCTTAAACTTTTCGAAATTTCAACTCGACCCTCCAACTTGTCAAAAGTGTTATAAAATTTGATTCTCAACAAACTTTAAGAAGGGTCTAACTGGAACACTTTTGATAACACTTCGAAAAGTGTTTTTTTTTAACAAGTTGGAGAATCTAGTTGAAACTTTGAAAAGTTTAAAAGTCTAACTGAAATATTTTGACAACTTAGAGGGTCCAGTTGAAACTTCGAAAAGTTTAAGTGTCCACGTGAAAAATTATGCCAAGTTCAGGGGTCCAAATATGCATTATCCCAAGAAAATATAATATAGGAGTTCAGTAGACGGATTATCCAATTCGGCTATTTATTTTTTAGTTCAACTGTAACTTCAGTTTATTATTGAAGTCTAACTTTAATTGAAAATATTTTTTTTTTAAAGTTCAACTGCAACTTCAGTTTATTGTTAAAGTCTGACTTTAATTGAAAATACAATGATTTTTTATTTAATATTCACATATTATATATAGGTTTGGTAAAAGTTTTTTTTTTAAGAGAGTTTAGTGTTTTGACTCAGTCAAAACTCTAAAACCATTTAATTTCTGCTTTTGGTGATCCGCTTATAATCTGATAGTTAGAATTTTTCAAAGAGTTTATGAAACGTTGCTCAAAGTAATGTTTAAAGTTTTGATCAAAGAGTTTAAAATTATTTTTCCTATTTTATCATTATCCATACTCTTTTGAAATCAATTTTTTTATTAAATCATTTTATAAGTTTTTTTTAACTAATTAATTTAATTTTAGTTTCAATAAATTAAATATTTATTTTTTTATAAAGACAAAAAAGTTGATTTTTATAAATATTATTTATTTTTATCTATCTATATAAAATTTTTCGGATCGATACAATAATGTATCAATTAGACAACAATTTTCTTTAAACTTTTATTTTTAAAATATTTAAATTATATATTTAATAAATATCATTTTATAAATTTAAATTAAAATAAATAATAAATGGATACCTTTTCAAAAATTAAAATTCCTATAGATTAATTTCAAAATAAATTTAAATTATAAAGATATATATCTAAAGTCATGTTTATCTAATTTTCTCTCCACTATTTATATGGCTATTCAATTCTTTTTTTTTCTTTCATTCCAATTTAATTTTCTCTCCACTATTTATATGGCTATTCAATTTTTTTTTTCTTTCATAAACAACCTGACAATTTGAGAGGATAGATAATATATTTATAGTGATTGATTTAGTGGAGAGTCACTATATTTATGATGATGGATGAAGTCCTGGATGCATTGGTGGTTGTTTTGTTAAAGCGATTTTGAAGATATTGAACAGTGTTTATTATTCATCTCGGATGAAGATGGTGTTGATATGAGAAAGCGATTTTGAGAACATTGAGTAGGGTTTATTATTTGTCTCGGATGAAGATAATGTTGGGATGAAGATAATGTTGATATGAGAACATTGAATAGGATTTATTATTCATCTAGGATGAAGATGATGTTAATAAGAGAGCAGAGATTTTTATAGCGAATTTTGGGCGGCGGCTTTTGGGCAGCGGCTTTTGTATGAGAGACAAGTGCCGGTATGGCTTCGATACAGAGAATAGAGAAATTATAGTTTTGGTTGATTTGATTGGTTGTGTATTTGAACTTATTGTTGAAACGTTGTATGGTCTTCCATTGAATTTGATATAGATTATATGAATTTGTTTGTGGCTTTTTTTTTTCTTCTTTCAAACTTGTGCCTTTATACATAGAGCATGACTCCAATTTTAATCAACTAAATTACAATTTAGTTTCCGTTGATTTTTAAAGTTTATTTTTCTTAAAAAAATTTATAAATAAATTTTTTATTTTAAAACTATGGTGATTAATTTTTTAGAAATATTTTTTTCTATTATTTTTGTAGTTTTTTTTTATATGTATTTGCTATAAAGATTTATAATTTCACTCCTACTAGAGTGACTTGAATCTCGGAGATAAAATTTAACCAATTGGGTTAAATCGTTTTTTTTTACTATTTTTTAAAAAGAAATTCGATCCACCTAGACTCATTTGAAACAAATAAAAATATATACCGATAACCCTTAATATATATATATATATATGAGATTTTTTACTAATTTATAGAATCGTGTTTTCTTCCATTTAATTACGGACGGTAATTTAGGCCACAACACTATACAAACCTGTTTAGAGCTTAATGTGTTTGATATAAAATATTTCGGATCAACGCGGTAGATTCATTAAACTATTAATTTATAATAATTTTTATTAAATATATGGTAATAAAACATTTATTTTGTATGTTTTATATATATATATATATATCATATTTTAGATTAATATAGTAATAATATTATTTACGGTGCGTATTATATTTATAATTATATTATTTAATTTATTTTTAAAAATACATTTTTTTTTTAATAAAATCATATTATTTTATAATAAATGGATTAAATGGATTGACGCCAATCAAATTAGAGTGATTAGAATGGGGTTGAATTCAACATGATACAATTTTCCACTAGATGGTATCCGTGCGCGATGCGCACATTAAATTGAATAATAAATATTTTAATATTAAAATTATTATACTTATAAAATATAATTATAATTATATATATAAATATAACAAATTAGATAAAATTTTGATAAATAATAGTAAAAATATTGCTTACATAAAAAGTAAAATTAAAATATTATTAAATTTATCGGTGTCAAATCGTTTCACCATATCATGTTCAACTCAATCCGACACTAATGTATTTACTATTATGCCGATTTGTATCAAGCCATTTGATCCATTTATTAAAAAAATATATAATTTTATGAAATATTACATTGATTTTAATAAATTAAATAGTATAATTATAAATAGGGATAGCTTTATTTTTGTTATTTTGTAACTTCTATTTACTTTATATCCCGGCCTAAATTGACACTTTTACCCCCTATACGAAGCCTTTTGCATTGATTTGTGAAGGTGTGAAAGTGGTTTATGAAAAATATATGTGAAGTCTAATTTAAAAAATCAAAATTTGGGTGGCTTAAACAAATAAATGAAGGGTTATTTTTTTAGTTTTGAATATCTAAACTTTGTTTGTTCCATTTTATATAATTTTTTCTTATAAATATAATATCAAATATAAATAAGTTAGCAATATTATTCTAAAATATGATATATATATATATAAACATTCAAAACAAAGATTTTATTGCCATCTATTTAATTAAAATTATTATAAATTAATAGTTAATGGGTATAGCAGCTCGAAACTACAATTGAGTTTAACTTGGAATTTTTTGTACTTCTAAGAAACGATTTAAGGTCACTCTGATAAAAGATCCTGGAAGAGACAAACAAATGAAATGCGGAACCTTTGGGGACACCGGTGTGGTGTTTGGCTAGGCATTCTAATGCTCATATTAGTATTGTTCTTTAAACAAATAAAAAATAGAATAAACAAAGAGATAAAAGAATCTTATCTTTTACGTCCATTCGAAGCATCACAAAGAGGTTGGATCATATGAGAGTTGATAGCTATCAGAGTAGATTATGTGTGTCGGGTTTCCTAAGCAATGTCGGAGTTTTAGAGTGTTATCCCTTCAGATATCTTAATAGGTGGGGAATCGATTCTTAAAATGACTTTGGATGAGCTATTTATATGCCGCTTGAATATTATTGTTATAAAGAGTGGGGATGATCCCATGATCCTCACAGCCAAATCCTTCGCAAAATCCGGGTTTCAATGAGGATTGGTAAATTATTTGTTGGATTCGTCATTTCCGGCGATTGGGCTTAGGCCTCGGCCTAGTTATTTGTTTGGTGTAAGGAGTCTTATGTTTGGGGTAAGGAGTCTTATGGGCTCTTTAGTGACCCAGTAGGCCAAAGGTCTAGTGAGTTTCATTAGATCGCACGGCATACCCATTTCTATTTAGGCTTGAAGCTGTTTTTGGTTGGTTTGGTTCGAGCGATTTTAAATGACCACTACAATGGATTTATCGTATTGATCGAAATCTAATGTCAACTCATTAACTTTTAAACTGGTTCGTGTTGTATCATAACTAAATTGTCACCCCTAATTAATTTTCTTTTTTAAAAAATGATTATATGAAATAACAAATAATGAAAAAAAATAATCAGGAGTAGCAGTATATACTTTTATTGTTTTTAATAAGCTTAGGTAGACCCATTTTTATTTTCTTAAAAGAAATAGTGAAAAAAAAATGATTTAAACCAAATGGTTAAAGTTCAACTTTGAAATTTAAGTCACTCACATATATGAGGAATTTATAAATTTTTATAGCAAATAAATAGACGTAATAAGAAAAAAATAGTAATAATAAAAAAACAAATAGTTATAAAGAATTAATCACCCTAATTTTATTTAAAAAATTATTTATAAAATTTTATATAAAATTTAACTTAAAAATTAAAATAATTTATCATTTATCATCTTAATTTACTTATATGTTTTCGATATAATCAAATATGGGTATCCATTAAGAAAAATAAACAAAAATTTTGTCCTTAACTGAAAAAATAAAAGCTATTTTATATTTTATATTATTTTATTTTAAAATTTTAATGATATGAAAATAAATAATTTCAAATTGAATTGTAGTTTATATTGTAATAAATTTATGTTTATTTTTTAAATTGTACTTATATTTTGAATTTAATAAATATTTAATCAATTTTACTATTATGAATTTAATTTAAATATCAAATTTAATTTAAAAAAATTAAAACTAATTTATTAAATTCAATATTAATTAAAAAAAACTAAATGTGATTTTTTTTTTCTTTCTTCCACCACTATGATGTTTTCAATTAAAAAAAAATAAAATCAATTTTCTTTTAGAAAGTAAACATGATTCTATTTTTAATATTAATAAAATATATGATCAATGTATACTTTTTTTTTTTAATAAAATAACAGTTTACATTTTTATATAATATTTTAAAGTTAATTAAAAAAATATGATATATCAACCTTTATTTTGTAATTAATTACATCGTTACCTTCTGAATTATATTTATATCTATAATAAATTTTAGTAATTTCATATCTAGTAGATAATTTAAAAATTAAAATTAATACCAAACGTTCAATACAACAGCTAACTTTATAGGTAATTTAAAACCTAATCTAACAGCTAACTGTTAACGTTATCTGAAACGCCGATCTAACAGTTAATTGAAAATCTAATGCCAAACATAGTCTAATTAATACATTTTATTAATATTAAAATTTTAAACTTAATTGTATTTTTCTTAACTTTATTGTTTTTATTTATATATAATTTTAATACCTTATCTTCTAATATATTTAAATTTTCACTTTATAATTTTTTTAAAAAAGATTTATTATATTTTAAGTTTCAATTTTTATACTGATAATTTTAAAAGAGTTTAAATTTTATGGGACAGCGCTCCATTCTACCATAGGAGAGCGCTGAACCATATTACGCCACCTCATCACTCAAACAAATATAAAAAATAGAAGGACTAATTAATAAATACCTAATAACTATTATAAATAATTAAAATTAACAATTTATTAGAATTATGGGTTTCATCCTATAATATTAGAATTAACTCATTAATAAAATAAAATCCAAACACAAATAATATTAGAATATAGAATAAGTCAATAGTATAAAATAACTTTCTAAATAAAATAAAATAGAAAACTGTCCATGACTTATATGAGTGGACTTCAAATTTTTATAAATATTTAATTTTAATCTTAAATAAACTTATTTATAAATTCAAATTTAATTTGATAAAATATATTAAATAAATTATTAATTTAATATAATTTTATTAAATAAAATAAATATATATTAATATAATAAATTCGCATAAATTCATTTAAATTTGTCAAATTCATTTAACTTTGTCAAATACAGTAAAATTTTAATTTTAAAATTAAAAATTTCGTTTAAATTTAAATTCAAATGACTCAAATATTATTTGTATCGAATTCGAAATTCAACCATATCAGGCTATCAACAAAAAACAATACAAAAAAATCCTACCATCTTAAACCTTCATTAACATATAAACCACGTTAATTTCCCACCTAATTATAGCATCTAAAATCTCACATTACCATAAAAACCCTCTAATAACACTAATACTGACATCCAAATCTAATTTTCCAAAAAAGGGTAGTTACGTAATTTCCAATCCCAAATCCATAAGGTGAAATCAACTAATAATATATGTTATTAGGTATTTATTAACACTAATAACACTAACACTAATAAATTGTTAATTTTAATTATTTATAATAGTTATTAGGTATTTATTAATTAGTCCTTCTATTTTTTATATTTGTTTGAGTGATGAGATGGTGTAATATGGTTCAGCGTTCTCCTATGGTAAAATGGAGCGCTGCCCCATAAAATTTAAACTCATTTTAAAATATGAGATAACTTTAATTTTCAGTTATATCATTATAAATTTTTTTTTATAAAACTCTATCAGATTATACTATAATATAATTTATGATATTAAAAATGTATATATATATATATATATATTGTTAAAGTTTGATAGAAGATCCAACTAAATTTGAATATAAATTCTTTTTCAGATTTAATCTAAAATGATCTATATTAGATAATTATATTTTGAAATTATTTTGTTTAAGATATATAAAAAGGAGGGAGAAAATGTAAATTATAATCATAGATGGCAATTTATAATTGGTTGATAAATAAATAAAAATAATTACATAATAAATGTGAATTAAAATCATCCGGTTATAAATCAACACGTGTGCTATGATAGTAGACTACACATCATTACTCTATATCAATTTTTAATTTATACTAATATTATCATCCATTAAATTAATATATACAACAATATCTTTTTTCTAAATTAAAATTATTTTTAAAAAAAATATTTTTACTCATCAATACAATTTAATAAAATATAAATTACAAATATACATGAATATAAATAAATAATAATATAATTTTCAATTTAAATCGATATATATATATTACTACTTATTTATAATTATGGAACTCCTAATTTTAAATTTATACTAATATTATCATCCATTAAAGTGATATATAAAATAATATTTTTTTTTCAAATTAAAATTATTTTTAAAAAAAATCTTTTTACTCATCAATACAATTTAATAAAAATATAAATTACAGACATACATAAATATAAATAAATAATAATATAATTTTCAATTTAAATCGATATATATTACTATTTATTTATAATTATGGAACTCCAACGATGACAAATTTGAAGCCTTCCCATTCTCACTAAGAAGATTCTTCTGGCGTTAAGCAGATAAAACCGTGGAAAAGGAAAGTCTTCAAATATTCTTACTGTGGAACATTTGTAGACTTTGATAATTGTTGACTCGTTGAATGTGTAAATAGATAGATTGACAGTGAAGTACTGCAGACATTGTTGTGTTGCTTGGAACAATCTGCAGACGGTAGATTATTTCTTGAAATATTTGATTTATTTTTTGAAATATTTGATTTACTGATTTAACAGGGAATTGAAGAAGATCAAGAGAATATAAATTGTGTGTTGATTTTGCTTTCTGCAATTATGAGAAACAAAAGAAATATATTAAAACGACGTATAAACCTAATAATAAGATGAAAATATATAGCATCAAAACAATTAACAATGAGAAGTAAATAAAGCTTGATGAGTATAAATAGTGGAGAGGAGGAGAAAAGATTGAGATGGAATGAAACTCCATCACATACTAAGATAAATATTAAATATTTATCTTTTTAATTTGAACTTATTTCAAATTAATCTATCTAATATAAAAATAGTTATATTTATCGTAAATTTATTATTGGGTGAGTTGATAATATTAAATTTTATTTTATATTTATTATAATAAATAAATTATTTTTTAATTTTATATTTATCATGGATGATTTAATAATTTATATTATATTTAATATATATAATATAATTATTTTTATAAAAATAAAAATTTCAAGACAATCCTTGTCTAATTAATACTAATTAATTGTCTGATTAAGTTTTGTTCTGAAACTTTTGTCCTGAAACTTTTCTGCTTTTATATATATAGATAGATAGATATTTTATTTATATTTTTTAATAAAATAAATTTTCTTTACTATATTTATCGAATTTTTATTTAATTTATGATGTTTACAGGTATCATTATATATTTTATAATTATAATATTTTTTATATTTGAATATTTATTATTAAATTTAAGGTGCGCATCGCGCACGGGTATTATCTAATTATCTTTAAGTTATAAAAATATATAAAATATAAATATAAAATTATTACTAAATTTAAAGACATTTGTTGTCCCATTAAAACAAAGTTGTTGTCTCGATGAGCATTATCACGGGACTTTTCTACTTTCATACATACTAGGTAATACCCATGCGCGATGTGCACCTTAAATTTAATAATGAATATTAAATCTATCCCAATTATAAAATATAATTATATATATAATAAATTAGATAAAAATTTGATTAATAATAGTAAAAAATATTGTTTAGATAAAAAAATATTAAAAAAACATTATTAAATTTATTGGTGGCAGATTGTGCCATTCTGTCAGGTCGAGCTCAACCCGATACTAATATATCTATTATCGTGTCGATTTGTGTGAACCCATTTGATCAATGTGATAAAAAAAATCATATAATTTTATTAAATAATATATATCAAATTCAATAAATTAAATAATATAATTATAAATATGGATAATTTTATTTTATTATTTTGTTGCTTTTATTTACTTTATATAGTCCAACTACAAAAATTCACAAAAACAAACTTTCAAACTTTCACTTTTAAAAAATAACTCAAATTGACGATTTTACCCTTATGTGAGGACTTTTTACAATGATTTATGAATATATGAAAGTGATCTATAAGAAGTCTCTGGGAAGCTGTAAAGGGCTAGTTTTGAAAATCAAAGTTTAAATGAATGTAAATAAACTTTTTTTTTTCTTTTTAGTTTTGAATATTTAAACTTTATTTGGTCCATTATATATAGATTTTCCTAATAAATATAAACATAATATATATAAATATTCAAATCAAAGGTAAATCTCTCGTGCCCGTTAAATCTTTAGACATTGAGACATTGAAAGTATTGAATCTCCTTAAAGAGGTTAGAGAGTCTTTTGATAACATTGGTTGGTCTAATCTTTTTTATGTTAATAGTCCTGCCTATACTGAACTAGTCTATGAATTTTATTCAACTTTTGAATTTGATAGACTTAGGGCTGTTCATATTTTTGCTACTGGTGTTATCAGATTTAGACTTATAGGCACGAATTACTCTTTGTCTCTTACAGACTTTAATTTTGCCTTAGGAGTTTTAAAGCATGAGGATAGAGAGTCTGCATCTTACGTAACATCTCTTTGTGACTATTGCCCTGATTTTGATGAAAACCTTGCATTTCAAACACTGACTAAAAATGATAGTGCTATATTTATTTCTGGTACCAATGGAAATAATATTGCCAAGCATTTAATCTATATCCATAGATTCTTAGCTTGTTCTATATTTGGTAGACTCAATAGTACTAATATTTTGTCCAAATCTGAACTGTTTTTCATGTGGGGTATGGAAAATAAAAGGAAAATTAATCTCGAGTGTTGGTTGGCCATTCAGTTTGCATCGGTTACTGAGACCAGTAGCTTAGACCTCTTATTCTTGATTCATTCACTATTGTTCTTGCATGTAAGTTGAGTAATTTTGATGCTTCTACTTTTACCATTGGTTGTCAAGTACCAACTTTGGATTTAGACAGTTTGTACAGGATGAATCTAATTAATATTCCGTAGCCAAAAACGGAAAGAGATGTTTGTTTTTGCAGACAGAAGGAAAATTGTGGGACCAATTTGATTCAAGACTACGAGCTGTGGAAGTGAAAATGGATGAGGTCATTTAACTTCACAAACAACTTACTTTTTACCTTAAAAAGCTCACTGAATTTCATGAAGTGGTGATCTGAATCATCAGGATCCAGGAGATGTTCCATGAGGGGTTGCTCTGCTTTGTTTTTCTACCTCTACCATTTTCAAGGAAGTGTGTCCACATTTTATTATTTAATTTATGTTGATTGGCATTACATTAGGACAATGCATGGTATAAGTGTGTGGGGGGGGGAAAGGAAATTCTTTGTTCTTTGTTGAGTTTACATTTGTTTTTGTTTTGATTTTAGGAAGTTTTTAAATTTTATTTTAGTTATTTGAATTTTGGGGTTTTAGTTTTTCCTCTCTATTTCTTTTGTGTTCTGACTTTACTTATGCCTATAGGATATGTTATTTTGTGCCAATCTTGAATTGCCTTTAATATAATTTTTGATTGATTTGGGAGCTTTAATTATGAAACTTAATTTTTATGTGTACTTAAGATGTTAGCAGATGCTTCTAGAGCCTGTGATAATTTAATTTAGAACTTACCCATGCTAGATACTTGCAAATAGGGAGCCAATTAGTTAGGAAATAATATAGCAGTAAAAAAATATATATTGATCATGTGACTTAGTATCATCAGTTAGGATTAGTGGATCAGCGCTAATCTTCCTTAAGTTATTGCATGTATGGAGACGTTTGTGGTAGGAGTATTTTCCCTTATTATGGGTTGAATAAATTCCAACCAAAGTCACACATTTTTAGTTTCTCTATTCTCCTTTGCTAGCGGGAATAGGTTACACGGTGCTTATTCTCTTTAAGTGGCTTATGTATGGAGAAGCTAGTAATAAGAGAGGGTTTAGTACATTTTTTGGGCCGTTTAAACCTAAAAATAACTGGAATGTTGATTTGAGATTTCCTGCTGGTTGTTTAGGGTGAATTTCACTTTAAAAAAAAGAAAGAAAGAGAGATACCCAACCAGTGACTAATCAAGTTGTTTTATTTTGTTAGCTGCTTTAGTTGTGTATAATAATTTGACTGTCTTTTATATTTGCTTGTGGCACTAGTATATGTGATTTCTTTTGCAAATTATCACTTGTTGTCTTTGCATCTGCTCTAATCAAAAATAGAATTAAAGTTTGTATGCTTAATACATGATAGCTCCATGTCTTTCATTTTCTTTTTGGTGATTTGGAATTCTTGTGGGCACCGTGGATTATGGTTAATTCCTTTTGGGTAGACAGTTTTGTTAGACCACTTGATTTTTCTTTTGAGAGTGAGTTATGGGCATACTTGAGGGTAGGCCTATCAAATCAAACATGTTCAGCTGGGTCCACTTTGGCCCGCGTGGACTTGTTGATAAACGGACTGAACCGAACATGTCCGTAAATAGTTACGGACTTTAAAATTGGAGTTCGAGTCAAAAAATATTCCCACAAAAGATGTAAACATTAAAGATGTGTTGGGTAATTGATTTTCACATAAAAAAGTATGTAAAACCATGAACTTCAATTGACCAAAGCAATGCAAAAGTGTACATTCAACATAATCAATGACAAAGAATATTCCCACCATAACCACGCACTACAACATCAGCCCATGTGCAAACAGTGAAAATTAGAAACCTACCCAACCACCTCCTACATAGACAATTGAATAAAATGAGAGAAAACATCGAACTTTGCGAGAGAAAGTGTCTGCAAGAGCAGTACCCCAAACACCTGATCTAAAAGACTATTCAGTAATCGAATCTTCGAACAACACTATTTATGGTCAATGATGGTGATAATGCATCATAAGTTCTATATGAGAAATGTTTGCTGCCAAAGTTCTATTCTATTTATGATAACTTATTTTTTAGTTAATTGTTACATGTATATAAGGCCACAATTCTTCTAAGACAATCCCTTACTTTCTTTCATATAATTTGTTATCGGACTCTACACATGTGTATAAAGATATACGACATCGCTGACACAAATAAATAAATAAATAAATATATATATATATAATACTTTTTATATATCAATTTGATTCACTATCTTCTCGAGGATGTGATCAGCAAGGTGGGCTCTTGTTGGGATCCAATTAGTCGCACTAATTAACATAAACATTATGATTGAATGGGATGATTACCAAATAACCCATCGAAATTGGCATTACATTCTTTAAAAGATCCTCGATACAATGGACATACAGGGAACAAATGAGGAACTAGAGGAAATAATCGCGAACTCGAGAAATTAGGATGAAATATTCGTGTTCGCAGAAATTTTGGAGGAAGAACTCGTTATTAAATGAAGAAAAAAAATCCATGTTGCTATGACATAAATGTTTATGTAAACATATTATGAAAAAAAAAAGTTTCTTTTCATTATTAAGCTATTAAATTATCTTTTCACATTATACAATTTAAAATATAATTTAAATTGTGCTTAAATTTTATATTAAAATAGTATAAATATGTCATTCTCACTAATATGTCTTACTATAAAATATAAAATATTTTCAAATTTAAAACAAATAAATCATTATAAAAATAAAATCAATTTAAAACTATTAATCATCAATTATAGATAAAATTAATTTATAGAAACTTAAATATAAATATTAATAAAATGTTTTCAATATTAAATATTCAATTAGCTATAATTGTAAGATTATTTATAAATTTTAATTTTGACTAAGTAGATACATTCATATTTAATTTTTAAAAATTACTAATACAATATTTAATTTTATGTCCCTAAATCTTCTTTCATCATTTTAGTTTAATTCATATCGTTATTTAATATTAATTTTATTATCCTTTTTGATTATATATATATATGTAATAACTACATTATAATTTTACGAAAATAACATTTTAAATAAATTTATTAATTTCTTTCTACATATTACATATTTATTAATAAGAATGATTAAATATTTAATTTGGTGACCCCAAACATCATAAAACTATAATTACTACCAATTCTATTAAGTATTCAGATTATTCTACCAAGAACCATTGATATACTAGAACCGGTTACACTATACAAGAAATCCAATCAATAATCTAATAAATCACCACCAATCAATAATCTAATAAATCACCACCATGGATTCAAGCTAATCCAGCTTATTAACAATAAAATACAAGCTTTATTGGCCGGAAATCAAATTAAAAGTAGAAAACATGTCTTCACGATCACTTTCGGTGGAATTAATTAGAAGTATTTCATTTTTTTAAAAATTATATTAATATAAATATTGTTGCATTGAAATTTAAATTTAATTTATAAAAACTTCACAATAAAAGTAGTTAATATAGTAACATTATTTCAATTTTTGGAATTCATTAAAATTGAATGAAAATTAAAATTTTATCTTTTCACATACCTTAACTTACACACAAATCAATGAGTATGTATTAATTGAATGAATAAAATTTTTTCACAGACAAAAATATGTTTAAATAAAATTGAATGAAAATTAACACTCCATCTTTTCACTTTCTCTAACATGTACACACATACATTTTCATAAAATATCATGAATAACATTAAATGATTACGTGAAGACATTTCATTGTTTTATATATATGAACAATATTTCCACTACCAAGTACAACCTGAATCTTAGGAAATAAAAGTAATATATTATGACTTTCACTTTACTTAGTGATTTCAATAGCAGTCGAGAAGACTGGCGTATTTGTGTTCGTGTGACAAGGAAGTGAGAGTATGTGAACACGAAAACGGGAGGTTTCATAAGGTTAGACATGATATTGGTTGATGAAAAGGTATGTAATGTAATATTATAAACTATTTTTTTTGTACAATTTTTTTTATTCATTATGATTTCCAATAATATTTTATGCTTCTAATATTACTTTATTTTTTTAATAGTTAAATTTAGCCTATGCAATCATTTAAGGGAAGCAAGTCAACAAATTGAAACACTTGCTGAATGAAGGAGAACTATATACAATTGATAATTTTAAGGTTGGTCAAGGTAGTAAAACGTATCGCCCGAACTATAGAGATTTAAAAATTGTTCTTCTACTGTTAAATGTGGTAAGAAAAGTTGATGAAGAAAATTTGGAGATTCCAAATTATGTTTTCGAGTTTATAAAAAATGATATAATCTGTTCTCGCATTAATGATGTCACAATACTCTTAGGTAAAATTATTCATTTACTATTTGATTTTAATTTAAAATTTTAATATAAATATATGTGTTGCTTAACATTTGTATTAATAATCAGATGTAATTGGGTGCATATAAGGTATTAAGGATTTAGAAATTGTTAGCAATGGGTTCGAAAAAAGAGAAATAGAAATCATCACGAATTTGCAAGTATTTTACAATAAATAATTAATTATTTCCAATATTTATGCCATAAATTTGTATATTATGTCAACATTTCATTGACCACGCAATTTATCGTGGGGCGAATTTGCGGAAACTTTTGATCCGCTTTTATACTCTAATGATTAAGGACCTTTTATTATGATATTCCTACATTGATTAAGAGTTTTCAAGGTAACTATATATATACATATATATATATTTTTAATTTTTGTTATTTATAATTTTTTCTTCACATAAACATTGTTTTATAGATAATTTTTCAGTTTTTCTTAACTTCTACATTGATTAAGAATTTTGTATATTTACTTTCCTTGACTTCTACATTGTTTAATATATAATTTTTTGGGTAAAATTATTTTTTCAAGCGCTCAGTCCACTAAACTATATCTCAACTTAAACATTGATTACGTATTAGTGTTGGTTAAGAAGTTTGCATATCTCACTGGTGTGATTAAGTGTGTTTAAGGAACCAATACCATGAAAATTAATTTATTCATCTGAATAGAATGATAATTCAGACATTGTTAGACACTGAATAGGATCCTATATTACAGGTATTTGCAATATTCAGACATTGTTTTTGCAAATTTAAATATTCACAATTAATTTTTTAAATATGGACTTTTCTATTAGGAATTTTTCTTGATTGTGCGAGCTATTATTGAATCAATCAATAGTTCATGAAGATGGTTTTATGTATCATGTAACGCTGACACAAAAAAAGTGGAAGCCCAATATGATATTATAAATACCAACATTGTGAAAGTGAAGTAAAGTTTCCTATAGTGATGTGAGATAACAAGTTTTTTAAACAATTATTCATTTGAACAATAAAAAGTATCAGAATGATCATTATATATATATTTATTATTTTAACAGGTACAAAATCCATTTATTAGTAACAAAAAGTTGTTAGATAAAATACAACTTGCATTATGAGTTGTAAAATAGTTGTCCATGCATGTCTTTTTGTATCGCTCGATTAAAATTCAATGTAAATAAGTTGTTTATAATAAGCAACTAGTATGTAAAAAAACTATAGAGAAAATATTCAAAATATTATTATCTTGTTCATAAATATGTCATGGGACCAGACCTTCTTTAGGCTCACGTAAATGGTAACATGATCATTTACCTCATTCACCTTCCAGATCTCACATTTCTCACATCTTGATTTTATTGTATTAGCAAAAACTCTGAACTTCAACCTAAATTTGAAATTTGATAAACAAAATTATATACATTGCAGAACTCAGGTCATAACAACTATAAGAGCTTTAGAGATGGAGAATTAATAATTGAGGATTTATAATTGTTCCCAAGTTTATAGAAATATCAGTTACTAATGAAGACAATTCAACTTAAATCGCACAAATCCAGATTAAAAACTTTGGAAGCAAACTAATCAACTACTATTATGTTGGTTATTAACTACCATAAGAGATCAAGTTATTGGGCAAGTTACAGTGCTCAATTGTCAAGAGAGGTTTGACAATATTAATGAGCTTATCTGCTCAAACATCCATGGTATATTTCATACAACTCAAGTGTTGGGATTAAGGATAATGGGCCTGGGTAAAAGTCCACCCATGACTCATCTTATCTGATATGATAAGATAATTAATTTGAATTGGAATTTGAATTCCTATAGGATAAGTTAAATCACTATCTATAAGGTAATAGAATAAAAATGTGAGTTACTTTCCACTCAATATGGTTATTCGTTTGTGAAAAGAAATATACAAATAAAATAGCAAAAAAAAGAGAGAGAAACACTGAGAGATACAAAATAGAGAAAAGAACGTGATCGTGGTTGCATTGACAAACTCAGTTGGTGTTACACCCCTTGAGGTTCTTTAGGAAAACCCCCTGCAAGTGTGCGACACTTGGAAGTCCGTCACCAAGTCAGTCTACTCTCAAATGTGGAAGATGAAAATAAAGCAAACCAAAAAGTAAGCAAAGTAAATTTACGTAGGAGTCCGTCCCCAGAACCCTAACAACAAACTTTTTTATTGCTTGGAATTGCTTTATAAGTTAAAACTTTATTGAGCATACAAAGGAAAAATAGTAATCATCTCTCAAACTAGAAATTTCCCTCACACACTCTCTAGTGTTTGAATGCATGAAGCTCTTCTTGATTGCTTTGTGTTTTCTCTGTTTTCAGTGTGTTTCACCAAATGAAGGACTCTTTTTTATATAGGTAATCCTAACGGTAAAAGTGGAATATGGAGGGGGTGATGTGATAGCTTCTCCTTGTGCCACCTCAATCACTTTCTCTCCTCTTTAACTTCTCACTTCCACATTCTTAGGATAACGGCATGAGACTAGGTCCTCTCTTCCCCACTCTTCATATTTTGAGGAAGGATTTTGACTAAGTCTTCCTTAGCCAACAAGCTGTCTTTTGGCAGCCCTTTGCTTAGCCTCCGGCTAGCTAATTACCCCAACATCCACCTTTGTTGCTTAGTTAGCTCGCCCAAGTTTCCCACTCTCCATACCTCGTGTGCCCATTTAGCTTGTATTGGCCCTCAATGTTGTTTGAACTCATAGTCATCTCACAACTATGTAGTCCATCACATACTTTTTTTTTTGGCTTGGTTTGCACGCCCAATATTGGCTTGGTTGCTTGTTTTCCATGCATACATGGTGCTTATAAATGTTTTTAACTTGCCCCATGTTGCGCTTGAAGTCCATCGCAGCGTTTTGCTCCTAATTATGCTCGCAGTCCATCGCTCACATGCGTGGCCATGAACCCAACTCACAATGCATGCTTGTAGTCCCTTTACTATGCGTTAGGCTGCCTCTGCTGCCTATGAGGTTGTGCTCATTATGCACAAATGCCTCTCATATTGCTCTTTTCGGCCAAAACGCAAGCTGCCTCACGATTCGTAGCTCTTCACGCCCCAATGCTCACAACAATGTGCATATGGAGGATTTCCTCTTGCACACAGTCTGTCGCATACTCCTTTGACTTGGGCTACCCCTACCAAGCCAAGCATCCGCCCTTGTTGCCTATGGTCCGTGCCAAAGATGTAACTAACCACCCTCACTAAAATATATCGTCGCCTTCAATGATGGCGTGTATGGCTCGTTCAACCACTCAGGTCCCTCATCATATTCAACATTAGGAGGCTCAATCTTTACTCTGAGATCAGGCACCGTGTGCCTCTGCCCAGATTCTAAACTAATTGGCGATAGAAAAGGTCGGTCCCGTCGCCCTTTCACAAAGCATGGACATGCCTTGTCCATCACCATAATCCCATTCAACCAAGCATAGACCATTGTCTTGGCCTGTGCTAAGAAGTATTACCCCAAGATGAGCTCAATGCCAATCATATTAACCATCAAGAATTTGACTTCCCCGTGTTATGCCCCCATGGCTAAATTGGTCATACAAGCACCTCGTACCTCTATGTGCTTTTTGTTGGCTGCTATCATGGAACGTTCCGTTGTCCTTCATATGTTCGGCCCCAAAGTGATTGCTTCCTCCCATGAAACAACACTCAACATAGCACCAGTTTTTACCAGCGCTGAAACTTTTATGCTATCAACTAACACGCCCGCTATCAAATCAACGTGATAGCTTAATTCTAAACCATGTCTCATCCTACCACATTTCAAAACTCAAATGGCTTGTATTGGGCTACACCTCAGTGTGTCCCCCTCTTGCTCCTTACCCGCCTCACAGGTAAGTGCGCTCAACTTCTCTTTTCGAGGACAGTCTCTAGCCATATACGAACCGTCGCATGCGAAACAACCCCAAATTCCTTTAAAGATGATGGCTTTTTCGTGCTCCCACTAGGAACCTTGTTATCCCTCGAATTATTGTCTTTGTCCTCATTCTTCTTGCCTTTGTAACTAGTCTTCCTCCGGTCTGATGAACTAAAAGAGAAGTAATGGATTTCCACCAAGGCCTCTGCCGCGGTAATTGCGGTAGGAATACCCTTCATTCACTGCCTTCGGAGCTGCACTTGCGCCCAAGATTGTAACCCCATAAGAAAATTGAAAAACTTGTCATCCTCTGACATGCGTGTGATGTTAAGCATTACTGATGAGAATTACTTGACGTATTCTCTAACAGACCCCGTCTGCTTGAGCTTGCAAAGAGACTCTCTAGCCGTCCACGTAGTGTTCTGTGGAAGAAATCACTCTCTTAGCTCCTTCCTAAGTGTTTAACGAGTGTCAATGTTTTGGCATCCCGCACTAAGATCGTCCGTCATCCTAGTTCGCCACCACAACTTAGCATTCCCTGCCAAGAACATGGTTGTCATTGAAACTCGCTCATCCTTTGGAATTTTGGTAGCCTTCAAGTACCGCTCCATGTCCAAAATGAAGTTTTCCAGCTCATTGGCTCTCCTCACCTCTTCAAACTTCTTTGGCTCTAGGACCTTGATTTTGGCTCCGACATGGTTAGCTCTATGCACTTCGTGTTTACGAACTATCCTATGCAGTATAACGAGCTCATCATCCATGATGCGGATTTTCTCCACCATACCTTCAATTACACCCGCATGGTCCACTTTCAAAGTTGTGATATTCTCCATCACAACTATCTCGAAATCTTAATAGAGGCTATGCACTTGCATAATTCTCTCAGCACACTACGTGCTTCGATTGACTAATGTGCTCCCATCTTAGCCTAGTTTCCCTTCCCCAACCAAATGTTCCAGCCTTACTAATCTCTTATTAGCTTCAACTAAAGTCATAGCTCTTATCCAACAAGAGTTCATTCTTGCTGAAAGAAAATCGCGCTCTAATACCAGTTGTCACACCCCCTGAAGTTCTCTAGGAAAATCCCATGCAAGTGTGCGGCAGTTGGAAGTCCGCCACCAAGTCAGCCTACTCTCAAATGTAGAAGATGAAAATAAAGCAAACCACAAAGTAAGCAAAGTAGATTTACGTAGGAGTCCGTCCCCACAACCCAATAATAAACTCTTTTATTGCTTGGAATTGCTTTACAAGATAAAGCTCAATTGAGCATACAAAGAAAAAATAGTAATAAGCTCTCAAACTAGAAATTTCTCTCACATTCTCTCTAGTGTTTGAATGCTTGAAGCTCTTCTTGATTGCTCTGTGTTTTCTTTGTTTTCAGTGTGTTTCACCAAATGAAAGACTCTTCATAATATATGTAATCCTAAGGGTAAAAGTGGAATGTGGAGGGGTGATGTGACAGCTTCTCTTTATGCCACCTCATCCACTTTCTCTCCTCCTTAACTTCTCATTTCCACATTCTTAGGATAGTGACATGATACTAGGTCCTCTCTTCCCCACTTTCCATATTTTGAGGAAGGGTTTTGACTACGTCTTCAAACCTTGTTTCCTTAGCCAACAAGCTGTCTTTGGCAGCCCTTTGCTTAGCTCCTGACTAGCCAATTGCCCCGACGTCCACTTTAGTTGCTTAGTTAGCTCGCCCAAGTTTCACACTCTTCATGCCTCGTGTGCCCATTTAGCTTGTATTGACCCTCAATATTGTTTGAACTCACAGTCATCTCACAACCATGTAGTCCATCACATACTTTTTTTTTTGGCTTAGTTTGCATGCCTAACCTTGACTTGGTTGCTTGTTTTCCATGCCTACATGGTGCTTAGAGACGCCCATTGCTCGCCCCATGTTGTTTTTGCAGTCCGTCACAACGTTTTTCTTCTAATCATGCTTGCAGTCTGTCGCTCTTATACGTGACCATGCACTCAAATCATAGTGCATGCTTGTAGTCCCTTTGCTATGCATTAGGTTGTCTCGCCGCCCATGAGGTTGTGCTTATCATGCATAAATGACCCTTATATTGCTCTCTTTGGGCGAATCGCAAACTGCCTCACGATTCCTAACTCTTTACGCCCTAATGCTCTCATCAATGCACTATATGGATGAATATCCTCTTACACGCAGTCCGTCGTATGCTCCCTAAACTTGGACCACCCCCACCAAGCCTAGAATTTGCCCTTGTTGCCTATGACATGCAAGAAGGAAACATAAACATGGAAGGACATTTGGAGGACTAGGACAAGAAAGCAGATCAAATAATACTAAAATCTACTGCTAACTTTGTTATAAATCTAGACATGATAAACTGAATTGCCACAAAATTTCGATTTGTCTAGGTCAGGTAATATTTAATAGCAAAGGCGATAAAATGATTAATGAGTCTCTTACAAGAATGCAAGGCAATCATAGAAAAGTTATCAAACCTATTTGACACATTACTAGGTTGGATATGTTATTTATGAAGCAAATCAATATACTATATAATACCTTATTTATAAAGCAAATTAATATAATATCTAATATGATGATAATCGGGATATAAACCATATGATAATATACCTAAAAACCATCTTAGTGAGTATAGGTTATAGAGATAAATATCAAGTAACAGTAATGGTTCCTCTTTACTTACTAATCATGTTGGTGCTTCTCATGTATATTTTCAAGATAATATTCACACATAATTGAAACTCAAATAAAAACTACATGTACGACATGTCACTAAAAACCTTGCTTAGCATCTAAAAAGTAACTAAAGATAACCAGATAAATGTTGAATTTATTTACTCTTATTGTTTGTTTAAGGACAATGCAATAGGGGGATTTTGCTCAAAGGGGTAATTTAAGATGATCTCTACATCCTTGTAGCAACCTTACTGGAGAAAATACACAATTACAAAAGCTACCAACTAGATCTCTTATTTCTATCGTGTATAAGTCATTAGCCTTCAAGCATCTTATTATTTCTCTGAACAATCAATTTAAGTGCAAACAATTAATAGTTGGCATGCGAAGTTACAATATCCAAGTTATAATATAGTTAAACAAGTGCTTATTGAAAAGAAATATAAGTTTAATTAAAATGATATTACATCTTGTGATGCAAGTAGAGTTGGAAAATTGTATAAATTATCTTTTCTAGGCCATGAAACAATTACTAAACATCTTTCGAAAATCATTTATTCTAATGTTTGGGGTTCTTCACCAAACCCATCCATTAAACAACACAAATTTTATCTTATCATATTGGGACATACTTCTTCTTTTTCTTTTTATTTTTTTACACTTGATTTTCTCCATTGAAACAAAAATTGGAAATACTAACTATGTTTATTAAGTTCAAAATTAACACTTAAAATCAACTAAACTAAAGAATAAAGACATTTCAGAGTGATATGTATTTATTACACTTTTTTATCATAACATGCTACAAAATCAGGATTTAATAGTAAAAGATTGACTTGATAATGAATTCATAACCTTTAAAATAATTTTTGAACAAATTCATGAATTTATTTTTCATTAAAAAAAATAGTCAAATTCATATTTAGTAATAATATATAAAAATATTTATAAAATTAATTAAATATTTAAAATAGAAAAGGAACTCGAATGATCTAAAACTAGACAAATTTGGTTTCGATCAATTTTGTATGAGTAATGTTATATAGCCTACTATTTTGTACTACTATGTTTGCCTACTCATACATGTCCGTAGATGATTGGTTGAATTGTTATTAATTATTTTATATATTTATTTTTGCGTATTTAATGTCTAATCAATTGCTGTCACGTATGAGTAGGCAATGAAAGTTGTACAAAAGAGTAGGTTATGTAGTATTGCTCATTTTGTATTTATTAGATCGCTCCTCTCACTGAAAAAGATGGATTCAAATTAATCTAATTAAGCTAAACCAACCCATGTCATCCAAAATATTGGTTCATTCCGTTACTATCTCAACCAAAATTTTGCTATTGTTATTTTGAGAATTGAATACTGAACAAAATTTTGCAATTTAATTTAATGTAGACTAGAAATGTTGATATGGTTCGACACTGAAATATTTTAGTATTAAAATTTTAGTTTTTATTTTGTATTGTATCCTAACCAATTTTTTCTAGCTATTGAGAAAATACAAACTTAGATTGAAAAATTTCAATTTCATCCGTAGCAAAATTTTGATTTTCGGTTGAATCTTGATATGGACCCAGCCGTGCACACCTATAATGCCACACTACTCTATCATCAGCATGGGCCTGGCCAAGCTTACGGGCCTGATAACAAAATCCAAAGGCTGCAAAGACAACAAATGGAGAAACCTACACAAATCTTGCACTTCACACCACTCTTCCACCTCCTAATCTCCTAACTCCATTGTTGTCCGTCCCTCCATAAGTCCAGATCCTCTCCGTCTAAACGATTTTCTCGCTCTTTCTCTTCGCATGGAGTCTATCACGTTCTCGACTTGACTTTCCCTGACTCCTCTAGCCAAACGACGAGGTATAACAAGCTTATCTCTTCTTCTTATGTAAGTTGATTCGAAATTTTTGACATTGATGTTTACAGTTTCTTCTCTGTCGATTGTCAGATTTTGTTTTGGTGTGAATAAGTTTGTATACGTGATTTGACTGCGAATGAGGGAGTTTGATATCATGTGTCGTTAATTTGATTGTTTTAGCAGTTTTTTAAGGTGTTCCTTTGGTTGTAATTCTAGCTCTATATGATTCTCTGGTTTGTTGAAGATAATTTGTTGTCTAAATTCTATAGGTATTAATGATTGATATCATGGAGCGATCGAATATATGTTGTTAGGAATTTAATGATTTTAGGTGTTGTTCTGTTATGAGTGTATGACTTTTTAATTGGTTATTGATAGAATAATGATGGTGTATTGTTGTGTAAACTCTGCAGTGTGGAAGTTTGAATAAACAGTTGCAATGTATGCTAGCAGAATAATAAAAGGTAGGCATCAGAAATTGAGTTTGGTCCAGCCTGCCAAATATTCATATAGACAAAACTGCTCAGACTATGCCACTACATCATTGAGAAACCAGTCATTACATGATTGTTGTTCAATTAGAAGATACATCTCGAATATATTAGGGTCTCAGGGTGGATGTAATAGTAGTTATACTGCTTCTCAAGCTAGGTTTAGTGTAGGTTTGAATAATATTCAGCGAAGAACATACAGTTCTGAAGGCGATGGTAGGAATGCAAGTGAGAATAGTCATAAACCTTTAAATGATTTTGATAAGGGAGATAAGGGGAAAATTCGGCTTGATGATAAGGCTAAGGAAGATGTTAGGAACGGGGATGCACATGCTCAACTTGGTGAGCAGGAACAGAAGGAATGGTTGCATACAGAGAAACTCTCTATTGAGAGCAAAAAGAAGGAATCACCCTTTTTGACTAGACGTGAAAAGTTTAAAAGTGAATTTTTACGGAGGATTGTTCCATGGGAGAAAATAAACCTTTCTTGGGAGACATTTCCATACTACATTCAGTAATTTTCCATTGCCCTTTTTTCTCTTGTTTATTTACTGGAGTTCATCATATGAAGCTAGTTTTAGTTAATCTTTGTTTTTTTCCCTTGTATTCTGCAGTGAACATTCCAAAAATCTTCTTATTGAATGTACTGCTTCCCATTTGAAAAATAAGAAGTTTGCTGCTGCTTATGGTTCTCGTTTGTCATCTTCAAGTGGGAGAATATTGCTTCAAAGTGTCCCAGGTTAGCCACTGATTTTTCTTATCTAATCACGTACGCCCATGTTTATGCCTCTAAACTAGTTACATTGGAAATTCAATTGATTGCTTCAATTATGATGCTACCAATAGGCACAGAACTTTTTCGAGAGAGATTAGTTAGAGCTCTTGCTCAAGATTTAAAGGTCCCCCTGCTGGTGCTTGACAGCAGCATCCTTGCTCCTTATGTAAGATTGATTTCTTCATTAGTATTATTATTAATGTTTTTTTGAAGTTTATGTTACATGAATATCTAAGATATGTTTAAATGTTTTTTTTCCCTTTGTCCTAAACTGGCTTATCGGTCAAATATGGTCATTGCTTGTTACGTGGTGTAGGATTGTGGTGATGATTGCGCATCTGATGGAGAATCAGATGAGGATAACTTGGAATCTGAGGAGGATTCAGAGATTGAGGATGAGAATGATGCAAGTAATGAAGAATGGACAAGCAGTAATGAGGCAAGAACAGAAGATGATGAAGCTGATCTGGAGGCTACTGCAGTTGAAGCCATTAAGAAGCTTGTGCCCTATAATCTTGAAGAATTTGAGAAGGTACTTCCCATAGATATGGGCATATCTTCATGCTTAATTTTGGAGTTGAGTTGATCATACGACATTGTCATGAATGATTGATGTATGCCTTGATTCTCTAAGTTCGTTGAGTAGGCTGATATACTAGAACTACTTAAAGGATGTGTTCAAATGTTGTTAGTTTTTATATTTATATGAATAGTTGCTTGGAAATGTATTCCTTGTTAAAAAACACTAAGGCTCTATATGTTTGTCACCATAGTTTGCTGACTTGGTGAGTCTGCTTCTGTTTCTAATCTACTTTTCAGATTGACTCGATATTGGGAGATGTTTGTATTGATATCTATCTGAAATGGCTTATCAAATATATGATTCTGAATTGGGTCTAGGTGTTTAAGTCTTGGAAGTTCGAGTAAGGTTTAGGAGCAGTGGCATCATCTTTAACTAAATGACCTATCTTAGATTATACTTTTGTGTAGAAGTTTTTAGCCACACTGTATTTAAAAATGTCAAGTATTATCATAAATCCATCTTGAAACTGATCTTGTGTGCTTGAGTTTGTATGCTCAAGGCATTTTTTGTTCCTGGGTAATATGTGAGGTGTTTAACTTCTTGACACATAGATGATTGGGTTCTCTTTGATTGTTATTTATTAGGCTAGGAGAAATGAAAAATTTCAATTATGATCTCTTTATCTGATCCTGGCTTACCTTCATGGCAGAGGTTTGCTGGTGAAATTGGGAATTCTTCAGAGTCTTCAAAGTCTGAGGCTGCCGATACTTCCACGTCTAAGCAACCGCTAAGAAAAGGTAACCTAATGTAAATTGATGCATCTTTTCTCTTCCTTATTTTGTCCTTTCAAACGACATATGGCAGAAGAATTGTCTAACAAGTTTCAAGGGTGCATTTTGTCTCATTTCTTTTTAACTATGTGAAATTTTGTCTATGATTTCTTGTTCAACCAGGTGTACTTTGTGAAACAGAATCTTATTTTCACTTCCATTGATGAAATATTTTTTATATAATAACTTAGTTTTAGTTC
Source organism: Cardiospermum halicacabum (assembly GCA_031304145.1). Lineage (NCBI taxonomy): Eukaryota > Viridiplantae > Streptophyta > Magnoliopsida > Sapindales > Sapindaceae > Cardiospermum > Cardiospermum halicacabum. The sequence goes on along the minus strand of CM062395.1, from coordinate 4,500,423 downwards.
AATCCAATCTTAGCCAATCCATATTTCTATGTGAACAAGGCATAAGAAAGTTCAGGTAATTGGGTTGATTGTTGGTTCTGTTCACAATTTTAAGACACTTTATCATATAGAGGAAATCTAATATGGATCCAAAAGGATATCAAGAAAAAAGAAACCATTATGGTTTTAGTAGCTTGTGGCAAACCCACTAGTTATTGGCAATATTAGTTAAAATGGAAGTGTAACGTTTTCCTGAATTTGCTGGTTCTATTGAATCTGGCCATTCTTTAAGATCGTGCTTAACACCACTTGATCTCGGTTGTTTGATTAGATTTGGATTATCTAGCTCTATGTATGTATGTAAAATACAATGACTTACTTAACTATAAACATTTCTATTACCTTATATATGTTTCTAATATGTTATTTGTCATACATTTGTAGGGGATAGAGTGAAATATGTTGGGCCCTCTGTTAATGTTGAAGCTGACAACAGGTACTAAATAAAAACTTTCACAGAGGCTCGTATTTTTAAGATCTTATGTATTGTCATTTACTTGGTTTAACTGTCTGGGTATTGGATATTTGATTTGAATTGACTGACCTTTTGCTTGTTGTTTTTATATGGGGGTTTGTGGTTCAGATGACCCAAAATTATAGAATGCTTGTTGTGAACTAATTAGTTAACTGGGTGAATTTGAATTGGAAGTTGTAATTGTATCAGAACTAAGTGCAATTACTGATAATGCATTTTTCTGCTCATGCTTGTTAGTAGTATGATGTGAATGTCATTCAGTATATAATATGTTGAATCTGGAAGCTAATGAAATAAAAAAAATTGCAAGATCAACCATGAATGCATGAAGAGAATAAAATAAAAGTATAAATGTACTCAGTACTACCTGCTTGGAAGTTATGTTATGATGTAGTCAAGTACACTAGTGAAAGAAATCCTTTTCTAGACAATAATTAGTACATGGACGATTCTCACTCCTGGCCGTGCTAGTTTCAGCTTACATTATAGCAACAAAAACAAGCCTTTGTCCAAATTAATTTTAATTTTTTTTTATTATTATTTTTGCATATATATTAAAACTTTTTAAATTCTTTCAATAGTCATGTGGCTGGAATTCTTTCCTTTCAGTCAGGGCGTGCTTTGCTTTTGGTTGGTTTGATAGCACAATGTGCTTATGGTTAGGAGCTATCTGTTTTTTTTTTTTTTTTTTTTTTTTCTTCTTCTTCGGGTCTCAAAAGCCCACTGATAAGATGTTCTCGTGGAACACTAGGTGTATTTAGGTTTTTGTGAAATTACCGAGCAAGTGGTTCACATATTCACGGAGTTCAGACCTTATGGAATATAATAGCAGTTCAGGCTTTGGTGTTCATCTGTTTTTAACAAATCAGAAGTAATAATAAGTAAATCTGAAAAAGAAGGATTTTAAGGCTTAGTTCCTGATAACTAATGAACACTTTAAAACTATAATTATCTTGAAAAGTATTCACCCTGAGTGTCTGACTACATTATCCTGTGAGATCACCCCTTAATCTTCAACATTGTTTCTAATATAGTCAAATGGTGGAGATTGCCATATGATTACTTTCCTCCTACTGGTTTTTTAGCTAGAAGGCTAGGAATTAGGCTGAATTGTCAGTGATATGCTTGTCAGAAGCAAAATTGATTTCATAAATATTCTTTTTACGATTTTTTTTTTTTTTTGGTGTTGTATGGATTTTACTATAGAACACCATTGGCTTTCTGTGTGGACCATGAAAGTTCACTGGCAAATAGAATTAAGGACATAAGTTCTTTAAGGCCATATGGGAGGTAGAATAGTGTGGTTGTTTTAAATCCAAATTACCGATTGGGCTGTAGATGCTGTGTCAATTTCAAATGTTGTTGCCATCATATGGAATACTATCACTCCATATCCATACCATCACTATAATCAATAGATAAAATTTATTACCTACTATCTAGTTTCTTTCATTTATAACAACTTGGCAGGGTGCCAAACTTGAATAGCATTATGTTCATGTGAGTTAGATGTGTCAGCATCTTAGAACTAATTGATCTATCTTGTCTAAGGATTTTTCATAAGAGTAAACTATACTCGCATACAATTCAATCGATCTTCCTTTTCCTTTTCATTAGAGTACATCTATAGTCTCATGTAGGACTCTAGGATTTCTTCTGATGTTGGAATATAGATGTCTATAGGAAATTATATGCACTCGACCTTGTCTCGTGTACAAGCTTGGTGCTATAAGGGTCACATTTTGTCGGTTTCTCTTCTTTTTTATTTTCTTTTCTTTTTTATAACTATACTTATTAAAAAAAAAAAAAATCTTTCTTGGACCTTTTGTGGTAAACTCATCCGCCCATGAAACATAGAAAGCTTACCTTAGTCATATGATATATTGACTTATATAATGCATCACAGGATCATTTTGGGGAAGATACCGACATCTGATGGTTTCAAAAAAGCTTATACCGTTATTCCTGGCAGGTGGGTTGGTAAGTCGTCTTAGTGGATGGGCGGGAAAAAGTTAGGCATTGTCTGGCTATTGCAAGTTCTCTGTTAAAAAATGGTTCACTCTTTCTTCAGTCTTAGTCAGGCTTTTATTTATTTTATTTTATTTTTTCTGTAGCAATTCTCACTTGGTAAATAGGTTCATACAATCTTATTAAAAATACTTTTCTTGAAGGTGCAGCTACTTCCTTGATTCTCAATCTTATGCCATGAATCTGTCTCTCATTTTCTGCTCAATATTATGGTTTCTTTGACAGTCTAAAATCCACTATCTGGGAGTAACTGTTTCTTTTTTGTATCTTTTAACTAATTCATACAAAGTGGATTTGCTGTTCCATTCTGCTTCTATCACCTTTTCCATAGCTTATCCATGGTGTTCTTATTTGTCTTATTCATTTTAAACATGTTTTGAGTTGAACCTTCACAGTTTAGTTGAACAATGGGAAACTGCAGAAGCTTTCTTTACTCTCCTGGTGGATGTTTAGTTACTTCCCCCCTATTTTTATTTTTCAGAAAAAGTGTGTATCTGGTCACATATAAGAATTGTTATCCATACACTCAATCAAAATTTTTTGCCCGTTAATAACTTTTAAATGCCTTTTCCAAATAATTGAATGATATGTAGTGGAACAAAGTGGCATGCATTACATCTTTGTTATTTTTTAGTATTTTCAGCATATCCCATGAAAAGAAGGATTGTGTTTAGTAGAGTATTATCCAGATACATGTTAATTTCATGGTCAATGGACTATTTGCCCATGTTGCAGCTATCTCGGGCTAATAGGTCGTAATCTGGTTAGAACTGTGAATGTTTCTGGTAGGGTTGTTAATGATTGCAATATATATTGTGTATGGTACTGCATAATAAATGTGTAGTGCTTCTTATATGCTCTGTTTGATGTAGCATGATATGGATGCCATGTGTAGGTGGTCGGATCCTTCAATGTTGTATCACTATTTAAGTACAACAGCAAGTTATCTGGCTGTTCTTTCTTCATAAGATGTTAGAAAAATTTTTCCTTAACATTTGTAATAACAATACCATGCTCTTTTCACATTGGGTGATGGCTCATGGAACGAATGCATGGTGATATTTTGTATTACTAGCCTGATTTAATTTAATGAGAAGTTTTAAGTTGTCAAGTTGTGCATTTTCTTGCTTAACTTACTCTACTCAACTTCGTGTTTCTTGATTGATGTGTTTTATGATATCAACCTTTTTATTTATTTATTTATTATTTTTTAAAAATATTTTAAAATTGGATTTTGCACTTTTTTCTGTAAGCTGCTGGGACTTTTATTTATCCTTGCGGTTAATCTTCAGAGATGGTGCAGTCACTTAGGAATTTAATCTTTAATATAAACAAATAAATATTTTCTGAGCACTAAACGTTCGACCTTTTGAGTGTTGCTCAATGCTTCAATTCAAGATCACCTTTCCTATGATCTTTGAGTAGCTATGTCAACAAGTTTCATGTTTTCTGTAGGCCTTTATCCAATGGGCAACGGGGTGAGGTGTACGAGGTAAATGGAGATAGAGTTGCTGTTATTTTGGATATAGCTAGTGACAGTAAAGTGACTAATGGAGAGAAGGATGATAAAGTAACCGATCAACAATCTAAACCACCTGTTTATTGGATAGATGGTATGTTCTAATTTAGCAATGCTGTACATTCCGGCTGTGTTGTAATTGTTATATTCTTGAATTCTTTGCAGCACGAATGATCAGAATTCTTAGTATCTCATTCAACATATCCAGAAAACTGTCTTACAATATATAATTAATTTTTGTATACATTGATATCTTGAATTTGGTTTCTTTTGACAATCTAATAGGTTCTTTCCGGTTCACTGAAATTCAGTGTTAATTTTTTTAATTGATTCATTTGAATTAATTTAATAAGATATCTTTGTGTATGTATTTCATGGTCGATCTTTTGATTTTAAGGGAAAAAAAGAGTACTGCTAGTAACTACTTTTTGGGCTGTTAATTCATTAAATATTATTGATAAAATCTACTCCAACCTTTTTGATTCTATCTCTGACTATTTACATGGAAGTTAATTAGAAGATGTGTTCATTTTCAGTAAAAGACATTGAACATGATCTTGATACCCAGGCAGAGGATTGTTATATTGCAATGGAGGCTGTGTGTGAGGTACTTTTACTGTTAAAATTAACACTTCCATATCCGTTATGGATCTCAGTTCTGCTGTCATCTACTCTTCTTTTGACTTTGTGCTTCCTTTTCAGTTTACACAAATCATATATCTAATCTTTCAAGTGTTGATGTATTATTCTTATTTGTTTACAGGTCTTGCAGTCCATGCAACCTCTCATTGTCTATTTCCCGGACTCTTCCCAATGGTTGTCCAGAGCAGTTCCCAGGTCTAACCGTAAGGAGTTTATCCATAAGGTGCAGGAAATGTTTGATCAATTATCAGGACCTGTCGTTTTGATTTGTGGGCAAAACAAAATTGAATCTGGTTCAAAGGAGAAAGAGAAATTTGTAAGCTCCTACTAGATTGGTTCGGTTATAAATGTTCATAACAAGGAAATTTAATGCATTCTTGCTTAATTATATTCTAATTTTGTTTGGCCATTCCTTTTCTGCTTCTGTTAATATGACTCCACAGACAATGATACTGCCGAACTTTGGTCGCCTAGCAAAACTGGTAATTCTTTAATAAACTTATATTCAAATATAGCATGTTTGTTATCTTTTGCTGTTCCGTTATCTCTTTCAGACTATTTAGTTTCAAAGACTAGTGGAGGGTTGTTGTAGCTTCTCAAAACCTGAATTTTTGTTGGTGGAAATGTCTCCTGATCTGTATAATGATGTCGTTAGCAAATCATTATCATGGTTTTGACTGTTTTTTATGACAATTTATAGCTTGATGATATAATATGTTCCTATGCATTTTCTTGTTTAAGTGGCTTGCTAACAAATGAAATAACATTAGTATTCTGTGTTTTAATTGAAATAAAGAGTTATCTTCAGTGGTATGCACAATTGTTAATTTGATCTTTGAACTTGTGGGTTTGAGTATTTGATATTGAATTGCTTCACATACTTTGGTTTATTATGTATACTAGAATTTTATTTTAGAGCTTTTACCTTGTCTTTTGGCATTTGTCTGCAAAAATATGTTCACGTTACATGTCAAAATCCTCCTTAATTAGGTGGTTCATCTCACATCTCTGAATATGTTGGTTTTTTTTTTGGATATCATGATCTTCTCTATTGGCATTTGTATATCATTGTTTTAAATTTTCATGCTGGCAAGAAGTCGTCATTCGTGAACGTAGATGTTAATGTTAGGCTATTTGTCATCATTTTAATTGTTAATTAGCATTGATTCTTGATCATTTTCATTTTTCAGCCACTTCCTTTGAAGCGTCTGACTGAGGGACTGAAGGGAACTAAGAGATCTGATGATAATGAAATATATAAACTCTTCACTAATGTATTAAGTATTCATCCACCAAAGGTAACACTGCTTTTAATGTATTCCATAATATAATAATTTTAGAAGTCAGGGTTCTGATATCAGGTAATCCTCTTGTGCAGGAGGAAGATTTTTTAAAGACATTCAATAAGCAGATTGAAGAGGACAGAAAAATTGTGGTATACAGGAGCAATATAAATGAATTGCACAAGGTAAAATATGGATTCAAAGTTTTAATTTATTTTATTTTTATCTTGTATTAAAACAATTCATCGCAGAAATCTTGCTTGTATGTTATATGTAATGTCAGGGAGAGTTGTGAACCCACCTGTGAGGTCCGACCCCTTTCTATAATGCTTTCTACTATTGAATTAAATGGCAATCCCTTATTGTTACTTCAATCACATTATAATTTAAAAAACTATGTATAACACACCTAATTGTTCATAGATAATAAAGTAAAATTTCTAAAGGGCTTCTAGAAGTTTCTGGTAAAATGAACTGGGAATGTTATCAGGTGATAGGTATCCTTAATGAATTTGATCTGGATTTCTTCGATCTCTGAAATTACTGTGTACTTAACTGTTCTTGCAGGTCCTTGAGGAACATGAGCTCTCTTGTCTGGACCTATTGCATGTAAATACCGATGGTGTGATACTAACCAGGCAGAGTAAGAGACTGAACACTGCATAATGTGTTTAAATCTCTATTTTATCATGTCTAAAATTTGTGTTTGTACTTCAAAACAATTGTGACGTCATACAGATACTTATATTCCATCTCTTTAGAAAAGGTTATCGTTTTAGCCTCATTGAATGTCTATTGCATGTGGTGACACTAGCCTAGCCATTTGGCTGCACAAGTAGTTAGTGGTTAGAGATGCATTAATCTTCTTAATCTTCTGCAGAAGCTGAGAAAGTTCTTGGTTGGGCAAAGAATCATTATTTGTCTTCTTGTTCACTTCCTTTGGTTAAAGGGGAGCGACTATACTTGCCTCGTGAAAGGTATTTTACTATTATTAAATATTTTTGTTATTGATTTATTTTTTACTGTGTCGAAGTTGATTGCGGTTCTTTCCATTTGAAGCCTTGAAACTGCAATTACGAGATTGAAGGAGCAAGAATCCATATCCCGAAAGCCTTCCCAGAATTTGAAGGTATGTGCTCTGGTCTTATCATCCTATGCAGACAGTTAAAGCTGTTCATCCTTCTTAGCACTGACTTGTATAATGTTCGACAGAACCTAGCAAAAGATGAGTATGAGACCAATTTTGTTTCAGCTGTGGTACCAAGCGGTGAAATTGGTGTGAAATTTGATGACATAGGTGCGCTTGAGGAGGTGAAGAAGGCATTAAATGAACTTGTGATTCTTCCAATGAGGAGACCAGAACTATTCTCTCATGGCAATCTATTAAGGGTACTAACAAAATACTTTTTTTTGGCTGTTTTGATGAAAGTAAATTTCTGTCTTTTTCCCTTCCTGTGTGTGACTGTAACTTGTTTGTTAGCCCTGCAAAGGAATATTACTTTTTGGGCCTCCTGGAACTGGGAAAACCCTTCTTGCCAAGGCACTTGCTACAGAAGCAGGTGCAAATTTTATCAGCATAACTGGTTCAACCCTTACTTCAAAGGTATGGTGATGTTTTCTAGTTACTTGAACTTGAATCAATTCCTTCTAGTTAATTTAATTAAGCTGAAAACTTGAATAAGTCATATAACTGAACAGTAAAAAGAGCTGTAACTGGAAACCATCCAGAAGAATAATCTGAAACCCTTCTGAAATTCGTCAATTTTAGAATGCGTCTGGCACATGAAAGGAGATTGGGATTAACAGGATTGATTGACCAAATTAAAGTTGCAATCTGTTGCTATATTAGAGTTGATGGTAATTTGTTGGTTGGATTGGACAAAAAAAATTTAAACATGTATAGCGGCATATATATTAGTTTAAACAAATTATTTTGAACTAAAAATAATAGATTAACTTGCAGAAATATTTATTGAAAAAGAGACCAGAAAAGTGCTAAAATAAAAGCATCTAAAAGAAAATGAACGAAAGGAAAGTCAAAATGAGCTGATAAAATAATTTGTTGAATGGTTTCCCCTTGCTTATAACCTGTGTGTCATGAAAGGTGATTGCTTATACCTGTGGCATGAAACGTTATTTGAATCACAGTAGCTGATTAGGAATTATGATTCAGTATCTGAAATGGAAATAGGAAATCCTACAACATAGCACAAACATGTTTCTCACAAGGTTCATGTTTGAGCTCCTAGTCTTTTGTCTCTAATCTCACAACTTACAAATATCTGAGAGGTGGCAGTGAGAGAATGGTCTTTCTTCGCCTATGAATTGGTTTACAGGAAAATTCTTGGGTTTAATCCTGTAAATGCTGTCTGCATTATGTTTAGGGGGACTAACACCACATCTCTTTTATTTATTTATTTATTTTTTAAAATTAATTATTTAGTTCTGAAAGTTACACAAGTATAATTAGAAAATATTGACATTTGTTTCTTTGATTAGTTGTTAATTTTCTGCTCGTGAAGATAATTGTTTTGCTTTTGTTGGCAATGTAGTGGTTTGGTGATGCCGAAAAGCTTACTAAGGCGCTCTTCTCTTTTGCTGGCAAGTTGGCACCTGTCATAATATTTGTTGATGAGGTAAGATATCTGTAACAATGTGGTTCATAAATCTTGTGCTGATCTGAATAAATTTAAACCTTATTTCTTAACTGCTCTAGAACATGTACGAAATAATTATCCCAACTATACTAAGCGGAAGGTAATATCTGCTTGTATTCTTTTGGAAGGTGGACAGCTTGCTTGGTGCTCGTGGTGGTGCATTCGAGCATGAAGCAACTAGAAGAATGAGAAATGAATTCATGGCAGCATGGGATGGGTTGAGGTCGAAAGAGAGCCAAAGAATCCTCATCCTTGGTGCCACAAATAGGCCATTTGATCTCGACGATGCTGTCATTCGACGCTTACCAAGAAGGTAAGATTTCTGTGTAAAAATATTCTAATTACCACATGCTTTGTGTCAAAATTATTTTGGCCGTCTTTTGTTATCAGGTAGCTTCTGCATGTTGAGTTTCCATACATTTTTTTACCGATATGTGTAGATTTATTAGTTTGCTAATAGAAAGAAACCATGACTTTGCGTAGGATATATGTTGACTTGCCAGATGCTCAGAATCGCTTGAAAATTTTGAAAATATTTCTTGCACAAGAAAATATGCAACCTGATTTCCAATATAATGAACTTGCAAACTCCACAGAGGGATATTCTGGTAGTGATTTGAAGGTAATACTCTCACATTGGTTCATACGTTTGATATGTGTATTTTAAATCTCAATTCTCAAACTTCCATGCACTTTTGATGTACAGAACCTCTGTATAGCCGCGGCTTATAGACCTGTCCAAGAATTTCTGGAGAAAGAGAATCAAGTAACCATCTTTGAACTTTAAATCCATCTCATTACATAATTTAAGGACATCTTATTTTAATTTGTTTTCGCAAATGCTTTTAAGTTCTGCATATACATTTCACTTTCCATCAGGCACATCAATGGAAAAAGTAAAATCACGTGTTAAGAAGCTGTTATGCTGGTATAGAAAGGCATCTCCATATACACATTAGTTTATTTGATCCAAATTAAAAATGGTTATATCCAAAATAATCATGGTGCTCAAGAATTAGTTTATTTGGTTTCTAATGTTTTGTTCTCTCTATCCCTGTATCTTGTCATTAAATTTATAGTGTTATGTGCTAAACCCAAGTTGCAGCATAAGGAATCATGTTATATGTCTTTACAATTGGTCGAAATAGAAGTTCACATTCATCTAAAATATAAACATCCTTTCTTCTGTTTTACCTCTTACATTCGCTCTGGTTTTGATATAGGGAGTTTCAAATGATACTCCACCTTTGAGGCCCCTCACTTTGGATGATTTTATTCAGGCGAAATCCACGGTACTAGTTTAACTTGACTTATATGTTTCTGTTCTAGTTGCGCAGTGTTTATACTGGCTGTATCTATGAAGATGCATTAACGTCATATTAATGAGTAATTCTGGCAATGCAGGTCGGGCCATCTGTAGCTTTCGACGCAGCAAGCATGAATGAGTTGAGGAAATGGAATGAACAGTATGGAGAAGGCGGAAGCAGGAGAAAATCGCCTTTCGGATTTTGAGGCTAATTTATCAGAAAGGTAGAGAGCTAGCTACTTTATTAACTTAATTTGGGATAACAAGTGCATTGTATTTCATTTATATTACATCCATTATTTATGTTTTGAAATCTCTATAGTATAGGAGGTCATTTTGTAGCAGTAGTTTTATTAGGTGGGGTGTTTGTACAATAGTGTTTTTTTTTCTTCTGTTAAAGCATATGTCATGCCATGTATATTACAAGTGCTGACATTGTGTAACTTAAAACAATTTTCTATTATAAGCCTTTATTTATTTGAAGTAATTATAATTATTTATATTATATAATTGGGTTTTTCTTATGTGGAATTGAAGATGCTCGTGAAGATAAATGTGGTTTACCTATTCAACAATGTTCTATATATGTTACCTTTATTTTATAAATTCTTCCCTCACCTATTCAATAATTGGAATAATGTAAAGATCAATAAATAAATGAAATGATGTTGAATTGGCAATGACTTGTAGATGGATTACTCATTGTTGCCATTCCATAAAACGACTCCTATAAATGAAAACATAGCTACCAATTCAATTCACTTAATTTCTACTTTTAAGTAGAAACTGTCAAACTTTCTGCTAACTTCCATGACTAATGTCAGCAAGTTTTCTTTCCTTTGTTTTCCTTTCTTACTCTTAATTTAAACAAGAGTTGACTTAACGTACCCATTGTTGTCCAAATCGCACATTCAAATGGTTTGCTCTGGAAGTTAATTAGTCTCCTCCCATCCAAATCTTTTTATCACTCATATTTTAACTTATCCGATGAACTTAGATATATTAATAGACTCGGGCATCAATTTTATATTGCTCTTTCCAAGTTAATAATTTGAAATTAGATTCATATAATTCCAAATTTTTGCATCTAAATCTTTTGTGAGAATAATATGAATCTCACAAATATGAACTAGTAACATCATTTTTTTTTTTAAGTAAATATTATAGAGTAAAAAGTAGCTGATCAAAACATGCAATTATCAAAAGTAAACCGCTCAATAAAATTTGTAGAATGATCAAAATCGACACTAATTAAATATATGACATTAAACCAGAAAAATACATTATATGAAAACGAAACCAACTGCCTCTACCAAACACAATTCCAAAAGCAGCTTAATATATATATACACACAAACGACCAACAAAGAAAAACACAACACTAGACACTTTTTAGAGAACTTCACTTCATTTCACATCACACCAATATAATATAACTATGCACCTTTATTAAGAAAAGAATCAACCTGTGTATTAGCAGCAGCAGACAGAAACTTCATGCAAATAGGAGCATTAAGGTTGAGAAGAGACAACACAGCAGCAGGTATAGACCACAATGAGTCTCCACAAATGAGTCCAGAAGCCACAGCTGGTGCATAATTACCAGCCACCCTCTTATTCCTTCTCTCCCAAATGAACAAAATCAAACTGCCAACACACATGTCAATCGCAAAATACCCACCAAGATAGAATGGAATCGCCATGCACATAGGACTTGGTATGAACCTATGTAATTTTAGTTTGGTATCATATTGCTGCAACACTTCTTTTATCAGGTTAATAACAAATGCAGCTATGAAAAACCATATAGCTAGTTTTAGGCAATTTTTAGGGAGGGAGGATACACCTTCAACACCTAGGAGAGCAATGCCTCTGTATAGTAACCCGTATGGAGCTGGATAGGTTCCTTTTTGATCTCCGATTGGATATGCTTTGTAGAAGAACCAGAAGACCAATGGGGTTATGATACACCCCATTGTTGTTCCGATTACTTGGCTGAAGAACATGGCTCTTGGCGATGAGAGAGTTAAGTATCCTGTTTTGAAGTCCTGCATTAGATCAGATGCGGTAGAGACTGTGCTCATCATTACACCACATGATGCTAAACCTGCAATGACTCCTCCTTTTTCTAATCCAACCCATGAGCTGAATATTATGATTGCGATTTTGCCATAGTTGGAAGCTAGTGACCAGTCTGTGAGACCGCAACCATATGCATTGCAGAAAGCTAAGATTGGTGCTACTAGAAAGGCTACTACAATGTGGTACCACTTTAGCTGGTGGAAGATGAATGGTACGCCTATGGTTGCTATGATTGCTAGGGTTATATAGCCGGTGCAAGCTACCCAGTTGGGGATTTGGTCTTTTAGAAAGTAGTCAATACGTCTTTGCTCATCGAAGTTGTCAGCTTGGATTTCAGGTGAATTAGAGACAGGGTTAATAGCTTGATGATCTCTAGCTTTTGTGTAATGTTTGGTGAGGCTTATGGAGGTGTGAACAAGCATGAAGATGACATGGTAAAGACCATCTCCCAGCATCATAGCAATGGCAATAAACACCTGTTCAGATATCAGAAACACTACTATAAAAAATGACATCATGTATATAAAGAACCAAAAGAAATGCATTAACAAACTATTTGTCTTTGTTTGATTAAAACAAAATATGAAGGTATTTTCCAATCTATACACTTACCTCTTCTCAAAAGGCATGTGTATTTTGAGAAATAGGTCAAGGTTTTGCAAGTATTTTATCTCAAAGAAGCAAATAATCTAAAGCTGAATTATTATATACCTTGTATCCTTGCAGTCCATGAAGGCTGGTTGGAGATAGCTCAGCACTGTACCATGAACCCTTTTTACCTTCAATGATGGGCCACATGCATCCCCAAGATAGTATAGCTCCCAAAAGCAGGGATAGGTTGACCATGTAGGGACATATCATCCCAACACCAACATATGTTGGTGAGAAATCAAAATAGAACCTGCAAAGTCACATACATTTTCAGTTTCTCGTATTCATACACTAGTTTTACTCATTTAATCTGAAGTTTTAAGTCTTCAAGTTTGAGTTTATAAGATTATGGTCTGACCCAAATTCTATAGAAATGAATATTACAAATAAATTTATACTTGCTTAATAAATTCTATTCCTTTGTGATATGTATATGACTGTGATAATTTAAATTGAAATTTATTTCTGCATAGGGAAGTACTAAATATTCATGCATAGAGATTTAAGTGTAGAACAACATTTTTAATGACTAAGACCAAGTGACTAGCAATTCTCATGACGAGGTTTCACCCCAGAGAGATTTTAACATGAAAGTAAGAGAACAAATTCATGCACTTACTTTTGTTTGAAGGCTTGAAGACCAAATGTGGGGAAGCTATTGAATCCACAGCCATCGCCACCAGTGAAAAACCATTGGAAAAATGCAAAAACAAAGCTGAAACCAAAGCTTTTGAACAACACACCAACTTGCTTTTTGGCCAGCTTTGCTCCTTTTGGTGTGTGAAAACTGTTGATTAGGTAAGCTGTTGCTGTCCCACTTGGATATGTCAATTTGTACTTCAATATCATCATCTATAAATAACAATGTCAAAACAAATCATAGCAAAATATTCGATGATATCTCAGTTTATGTGGCAGCTTAAATATATAGGATATAAATTTGACTCATTTTCTCAATCACTCTAACATCTATTACAACCTAAATTATAAAATTATATTTCTTATAGTTTAAATGATTCTATAGAAATTTTGAATTAACAGGTTCTAATTATTCAGATGATTTTATAATAATATTATAATTATATATAAATCCTTAATTTTAAAAATTATAAATTAAATTATTACTATTATGCTAATTTTTTTAGATAATAATTTTATATTATATTTATGTATTTATAAAATTTTTTAAATTATTTATCAGCTAAAAATATTTAAAAATAAAAAAATGACTTTTAAAATTATATTGAAATAATAAAATAGATTACTAATTATATATAATTTTAAAATTTATAATTATGGTCCATATATATTTTTAATTTTAATTTTTAAAATTAGCGATAATACCTAAATCCTAACTAATTTTTTAAACGTTAATCAAATTATAATAGTTAACCACAAATGATTATTCAATTTAAATATATAAATAGACAAAATCAATGTCTAACCTTCCGGAGAGGCACAATACTGAACAAACCCACAAAGCTAACGAGAAATAGAAAACCAATCATCCAACCAAGCTGTAGATTCTTGATGTTGTTTGGTGTGTTTCCTCCATCTCCTTGAGCTGCTATCCTTGAACTCATCCCCAATAAATAACTCGCTGTCCCGCCTTTAATAAACCATAGATATTAAAAAAAACAAATACATAATCTAAAGTCAAGTCATTACATAAATTTCACGTTTCTATTCTGTTAAAAAAAAAATTATAAATTTTAAAAAAAAATCATATCAAATTGCAGGAATTGTTTGTCACAACATCAATAAAACTATATTCATTCGAAATGCATTCTAGTAAGTCAACACTTCACGTAACGTCAATCCAAAGTCAATATTAAGCTTCAATACAACAAATCCAATGAAGAATCTTATGATCCAACGAACAATTTAAAAAATAAAAATAAATAAGGGCGACAAAAAACTGATTTTGCACTAACACTGTACTAATCCTTGATATATTATTAAAATCTAAATTTTGACTCAAATCTTACAAGCAAGTCAACAAATATTTTAATTATTCAATATCAAATAAAATAATCAACACTAATAATCATCCAAGTTCCAAATCAAAACCAATTCAAGAACATCAACCAAATCAATCTAAATTACACTCTAATTTGACAGATAAAGAATCGAAAATCACAGTGAAAGATCTATGAATAAACATAAATCAAAACAACTATCGATAGAAGAAGAAGAGGAACAGCACATACTACTAAACGCAATTCCAGAAGACGCAACGATACAAGTCTGAATAACAGTATTCTCCTGTCGAGTGAACGGCTGTTTCAGCAGACGAAATTTCTCAAGAGCCGTAGTCCACGATTTCACCATCGCGAACCCTAACAGTCCGGCGGCAACATTAAGCGACGGAATAACACCTGTCGTCAGATTCAACTTACAAACCATGAAATTAAACACAATGCTTAAAAGAAAACTCGTCGCGATCGACCTAAACGTTATTTGATTTCTCCACGACGGCACTTTCGAGTCTTTGAACGCTTCCTCCACCATAATCGTCTCCTCTAACTCCGTCTCCTGCTGTTCGCTTCTCCTCTGTCGTCTCTCCGTCGCCATTCTTTTGTTCTCTCTCTGACGCTTGAAATGAGAGTAAATGTGTTGGTGTTTGGATTCTTATTTGGAGGTTTTTGGTTTATATGGAAGAAATGTGAAATCGAAGCTTGTTTTCCATTAATAGACTGTCATTGGTGTTTTGTCTGTTTGCTCTGTAACGGCTCGGACGTCAAGGCTTTTTTTTCATGTCAATGGTTTTTAGGCTGTGTTTGGTGACGCTCTCGTGGGAATGCTTTAATTATTATGGATTTTTGTATATCTATGCGATAAAAGTTGCTTAACTTTTTTGGATAGCTGATATTATCTTTCACATTGGAGTATGAGTCGAGTAGGAGTCCGTTTGGATGACTTGGAGAAATAGTTTTTTACTTTTGAATTTAAAAGCAGTTTTAAGTGGAGTAGAAATAAAAGTTTCCAAATATTTTTACACTTTAAGAAGATATTTTTGAGTAAAATTAGTTGATTTTATTTGTTTATTGATTTTTTTTCAGTTGAAGATTAAAAAGTGAAATAATTTTAAAAACATCCTCCAATTTTTAATGAAATGTAGGAACTTGTTGTCCATTCTTATATCACAATATATACCTACAAAATATGATTTGATATAAATTTGATAATAATTAATATATTTATTTCTAGATTCAATTAACTCTTGTAGAAAAAAAATATATTATCAATCAAATTTAATTTGTTATGTTAAACTTTTTAAAAGAATTTTTTTTTTTAATTTTAATAAAGTTTCAAAAGACGAGTGTAATAGTGGTGTTCTTTTAGCAATTAGTGATTAAATAAATGAGATTTCGATGAAATTAAAAATTGTCGAAAATTGATTTTTGTAATATTTCTGATGTGTTCCATCATCAATTGTCGACAGACCATGACTATTAGAACTCTCTCTTGGAGCTCCACCAAATTTTAATTTTTTTTAAAAAACATTTTTCATAATAATAATAATAATAATAATAATAATAATAATTTTAAAAAGAAATCTAATGATGTGGTTGGTAAAAACCTTCCAATTCACAATTTTTTAAAATTATTTCATTATTTTTTAAAATATAAATTTAAAATAAAAATAATATATTTAAAATTTTGCCACGATATAATCTCAAAACAAACTATGCATTCAATATTTGCATGATTTATGTTAGAAATGTTAAAAAATAAATAATAATAATAATAATAATAATAATAATAATAATAATAATAATAATAATAATAATAATAATAATATTATGAGTCCATTGGATTTCTAGGCCATGAAAAGTTTACTATATAATTATAGGCCACTTTTGAAAAGTTTGCAAAACTAAACTTTAATTTTCACTCTATAGGCTAATCACAGTTGTGAGCGTAATTCACAGACTGTGAACATAATTCACAGCATCTGTGAATTGTAAAGTTTCAGGGATATTTTGGGAAACTTGGCCTATGGAGCGAAAACTAAACTTTTAAAAGCCTGCTTTTGTATGTTTTTTAAAATAGGCCTATTGTTAGGAAATTTCCGGTTCTATCCCAATTGCTTCCTAATTCCTAGTTCGATTCAACCAAAACAATCAGCCCAAACACGAACACAATATTTAACGTGGTTCGGCAAATTGCCTAATCCACGGAAAGATAACAACTTTACTATGAGAAATAAGGATTACAAGTCATTCAGACAATACTCTCTCTCCACACAAAATTGCTTTATTTCTCAACCAAAATCTCTTTTAGGCGAACAACTCCACCACGGCGAGACAACCCCAAATCAAAATCTCCTTAATGGCGAGACAACCCCAATGCAATGATCATTACCCCACTCGGTAGGCATGACCTCAATCCAATGATCATTACCCCACTCGGCAGGCATGACCCCAATCCAATGATCATTACCCCACTCGGCATGCATGACCCCAATCCAATGATCATTACCCCACTAGACAGGTATGACCCCAATCTCAACTTGAAATCTCCTTAATGGCGAGACCCCAACCCCAATGATCATTACCCCCAAAGGTATGACCCTACTCCAGTGATCACCACCCCAAAAGGACGGGATACTTTCTTCTTCATGAGACAACTCTATTTATAGTGATCATCAAATATACTTTCCTAATTTGTTTCCTTTTCAACTAAAGAATACAATCAACCAAATTAGGAAAACCAAATCTTTCCAAAACAAGGAATCAAACCATTAGGAAATAGATCCAAACTCAAAATAGGAAAACCTTCCTAAAAGGAAATCCTTGTGATTCAAGGCAATCCTAACACCTATAATTGTATTTTAAACTTTAAAAAGCTCATTTTTTTTTTAAATTTTCACTAATTTTTAATAATAATAATAATAATAATAATAAAACATACAATAAATACTTGATAAATTATTTAATTGTGACGTAGAAATAGACCACAAAAGTCGACTCAAACAGTAAATCAACCATCAATGAAAATCACATTTGAAAAATCGCAGGAAAATTTAGCATTAATGCCTTCACACCATCTATAGAAATTTTGGTGGCAATGTTACTATCATTCATTCAGGTCAAGTCAATATAAATGGCACTTATAAAGTTTTACTACAAATAAATATACATGCATTGTTTTGCATCACCCAATTGTTCACACGTAACACCAATTTTTCAATTCTATTAATCGGCTTTGATTTCTTTCCTGCCTTTCGAATGCTTTTGGATTTATAAAATACTTTTTTCTATCTAAAAAAAAAATTGATATATAACGAAATTATTATATTATATATAAATTTCAGACAATAATAATATTTATTAATTTGTAATAATCAATATTTATCTAGTAAACTATGATAAAGAATTAAATACACATACTGCATATATTTATTTTTTAATATTTAATTTAATAATTATATTTGTAAATCAGAATGATGTTTTATTAATGATAAACTTAGCTGTGGTTACATTGTCATTATCTATATATATATGGTCATAAAACAGCTCATGTATACTCATAATAATATGTACTGATTCAATCCTAGCTTCAAATACAATCTAGCAGAAAAGTAAATAAGGGATATTGCCAAAAACCTTTCAAAGGATTATTCTATTTATATTTATATTTATTTTTATTTTTTACATTTTACTATTATTTTTTGAAAATTATTTTTCATCCCACCTTTTTATTAAACGGAAATTTATTAATCCAACCGATTTATCAATATAGTTTAATAATTTAAGATTAAAAAATTGTTAAATAATCTCATAATAATAATAATGTAGTTATTTAATATTTTATCATCTTTTTAAAATAAATTAAAAGATATTTTTTATAAAAAAATTTATATTATATAACATATTATATTTAAATATATAATTATATGTTTTCTATATTTTTTAAATTTATTTTTATATTCGGAACCAAATTAAATAAATATATATATATATTCCATTATATTTATTAATAAAATAGAAAATAAAAAATTTGAATTTAACATAACCAAAAACTGTTTTTTTTTTTAAATGGATTTTCAGTATTTCGATGTTCCACTGTCCATTCTTAATAGTTATATTATTTTAATTTATCTTTTTTATTTCATATACTAATTTTATAAATTGGTATTTCTAATAGAAACACCATCTAGTATTATTTTTAAAAATAATAAATAAAATTTTTATATTTAATTATTAATATTTTAATAATTTAAATTAGATGAATGGTATTCCATTAAAGAACAATTAATCATAAACATATTTTTTAACTAAATATAAAAAATAAAAAACTAAATAATAAATATTTAATAATTTTATATATAATTAAAATGAGCAATATTATATAGCATACTATTATGTACAACTAACTTACTAATACATTTGAACTGTTGTTAATTATTATAAATATTTATTTTATTTAATAACTAACTACTTAATTATTTACTTGGATCCTCATCTATATATATAATAAAGCGGAACTCTCAAGCGCACTCACGAAATTGACGTGGTATGCTTGAGAGTTCGGCATTGGGTTGAAAAACACCCAAAATACCTACTTTTGAGATTTTGTTTATATTTCACCAATAATAGTGGTACACATCACATCTCATTTATTCCACCTCATCCATTTCATTGACTATCTCATTTATTCCACTCATTCATTTTATCGGTCATCATCCTATTAATTATCTAACATAAATTTGGTCTTTTATTAGTCATTTTCCATTCGTTACACAAACCCTACAAATCACTTATTAATTGTTTTTCATTTATTCCATTAATCTCTCTTAATTGTTTATTTTTTTTTGTTTCATTTCCCCTTTTTATTATTTTTCATGTGATTGGTTACCTTCAATTTTCTATATAAACCATTTTTTCACTTATCATATCTGTTCAAGTTTTATTTTTCCAATTTCATTTTTTCGCCTTCAAGATTTTAGTCAAATCAAAAGGTAACATATCCATCTCTTACTATTTGTCTTCATTTTGTTTATTGATTTTTTTTTTTTTTTTTTTTTTTACCATTTGTGTTTATTTGATGATGATTTATTTAACATATCTATCTCTTACTGTTTGTCTTCATTTTGTTTATGTTTTTTTACAATTTGTATTTATTTCATGATGATTTATTTCTTATGATGCTTGTATTTTTAAATTTTGAAATAGTAAGTTAATCTTTATATCAAAATAATTGTTTGGTTTTTTCCTCTCTTATATTTTGTGTTATATTATCTTTTATTACATTTGAATTTTTATTTTATTTTATGATTATACTTTTCAGGTACTTCTATATTGCAGACATGTGCTTTCAAATTTTTAAAGTTCAACTACAGCGAGAAGACAACTATTTTATTTTGAATACAAATTTTGATTTTGCAAATGAGATGAGATGATATGATTGTAAAAAGTAGATGAATAGTAGTTGTAATGTATATCATTGTAAATTAATTATATTTATTTACTTATTTTTAAGTTTATTTGTTGAACCCCATCCAATTCAAATTAAGATAATTTTAAAATTAAGTTAATTATAACTTATAATTTTATATTAATTTAGGTGTCTCCTTATTTTTTCTCATATATGATTGTTTTACTGTTAGTTATGTTTAGAAAAATATTGGAAATTTAATTTATATTAGTATTATTATTTAATTTTATTTAATGTTTTTGATTGATTTAACTTCTGTAATTATTATTTATTAAAAGATGATTATAGAAAATAATCCATAAGAGTTTTCAATAAAATCATTTATTATTATTATTTTATATATAATCTTTATTTTAAATCGTGTCAATATAAAAAAAAATATTTAGATATTTATTGAAAACGATATTAAGTATTCCATCTATAGTAATTATGATTCAATATGCATTTATAAGAGAGTTCATTATATAAATTGTTATTTATTATTATTATTATTAAATTATTATTGTTTTAACTTCCTATAAATATTTATTTATATTTTTAAAAGTTTTATTGATGGAGGGATAATATTCAATAATTATTGGGAATACATTTATTATTTTATATTGCCAATTGTAACATTCAATTTATTTATTTATTTTTTAAAAATTGTAATGTTTACTTTTACAAATTTAGCTTTAGATAACCTTACTTATATGTATGCACTCATTCAACTGAAAATTTTTAAATAGCTATTATTGGTAATAATACATGTCATTGTCCATAATGATTTTTGTAACCTATGGTTTACCTAATGAATAATAATACTTATTGATTTTTTATTTAAATTAATTAATATTATAATTTTAATGGTAATTTTTAGCAAATATATAATAATAATAATAATAAATAAATAAATAAATAAATAATGCAATGATAGAATTCGAAAACAAGTGTAAGCTTAAAATTCAAACTCCATATTTATAAGAAATTATATTGATTTTAAGTTTTTATTTTTTATTTTTTATTTAGTATAGATGCAATAATGGTCTTTATAGATGTAATAATGTTATAAGTAATAATCAATTCATTAATTTATTCATTTATTAATATTTATAAATATACTTACAAAATTAGCTAAAAAAGGTGTTATTGAAAATAATTTATAGATTTATTGGACGTGATTTGTAAGATAATTGTAATATATATATATATATATATATATATATATATATATATATATGATACAATACATGTGTATGGGGTTTACTTTAAATAAA
Source organism: Cardiospermum halicacabum (assembly GCA_031304145.1). Lineage (NCBI taxonomy): Eukaryota > Viridiplantae > Streptophyta > Magnoliopsida > Sapindales > Sapindaceae > Cardiospermum > Cardiospermum halicacabum. Next base: position 4,479,042 of record CM062395.1, on the reverse strand, counting down.
AATAACAATCATATTTTTACTTATGAGTTAATTGGGTGTTTTGATTTTTTTTTTTAATAAATAGATTTTGAAATAAGTGGGTTTTTGATAAAATATATTTCAAAATATATGTTTTACTATTTTTAATTTTTTTTCTTTTTAAGTTTAATGTTTTTATTCCAGATGTTCATTTTTATATATTTTTTAAAAAAATTCTCTAAGTATTTCTTACATTTTTTGTAATATCTTAATTATTATTATTACATAATTGAATAATTGGGGATGATTATTTTGAATTACCAAAATGGAGGATTATTTATTTATTTATTTACAATTGTAGATTTTTTTTTTGAAAAAAATTATTAGGTACTAATATTTATAATATGAATTATTATTAAAAATTGATTTTTTTTTTTTTTTTTTACAAATTTGATTATCATTACTAATAAACAAAAATTATACAAAAATCAATAATTGCACAAATGTTAAGAAACCAATATAGAGTATCAACTTACAAAATTATTATTTATTTTCTAATTAAATTTTTATTATTTTTATTTTTAGTATAGTATTAAAAAACATAAGTGGTTCTACTTCATATATTTTCATGAAAATTATAATTTTAAAAACGAAAAAAATATATAAGTATAAAAATTAAAATTTCGAAAAACGGAAAAAAAAACAACAACTAAAGAATACAATTGCAAATGTCAAAAAGTAAAATTAAATAACATTGAAATAATACAGTTGCAATTTTTTTCTAAAAGGAGCAAAGTTATTATTATTATTTTTTTATTTAAACGAAAATGGAATCGATTCTTAAATAATTGGCTTATAAAAAGTATCCATTGCAATTATTTAATAAGCTAATTATTAAATAATTCACTTGTGGGTAGATTTTTCCAGTTTTAAAATAATAAATAAGTGATTTTTTCTTTACTTTTTATAATGTCCTATACGCATTCGATATACTTCTACTTTTTTATTTTTATTTTATTTTATTTTTCGTGACCATGTAAATCATTAAAAATAATATATTTTTTTAATGTTAACATCTTAAAATAAATTTTGTAAATATATAATTATTTTATTATTTTTCAACTTTTTATAGAGTAAGACTTCCAACCTAATTCAATGAATAATGATTCGGTATGGAGTTATAAAAATAATATGTGAAGAGTGAAATTAACCGGTTAGACTAATGAACTTTTTTCAGTCATTAATATTTAAATACTATAACGTACTCCCCTAAAATTATAAAATGATTCTTATTTTTTTTTTAATCTAAATATTATAATTTAATCTAATTTAATTTATAAAAAAAAATAAGATCGGGCAAAGTGTGAGTATATTTACTAGTTTAATATAATTTGAACTCATATTTTAATTTATTTTAAATTTATATATTGAAGTAAATTTAGTACTTATCAAACTCATCCGTTAAATTGGACAATGAAGGGGGATATTATCACAAGTCAAGATGACAAAGACACCAAATTATGGAAAGAATTTAGTATGAAAACAACCATGCATGAGTTGTCGTTAGGAATTTGACAATTCAATTCACCTTATCCATTTCTCTACAAAGATTCTGTGTGCCGATTTTTTCCATATGTAAAATTCTACTCTAAGAACCTCAAAGATTATAATAATTAAAAGAAAATTATAATAATAAATATTTTTTTTAAAAAAAGCATGATATTTGAAAAAAAAAAAAACATGCAAGAGAATCATGATAATTTTATTATTATTATTTTTATTAAAAGAAAAACATTTTACAATCTAAGAGTCTCACCAAGTACGTGAAAAATATAGTAATGACGGGATTGAATATTTAAAAATATACGGTATATATTTAAAGTAATGATGTAATAGTCACGGTTTAATATATTATTTTTATTTTTATAATTATTAAAATTTTAATTAAACTAAATCTTTATCATAAAAAGAGGGATGATAAGATTAATTTAATAAAATAATATAATAATATTTATTTAGATAAATTAGACGTGAATTCAACCCTCCACAAATAGTTGTTGAAATTCACCCTGTAAATACGAAACTATGACACGTCAACTTCACATTGAAAATAGAATCAACGGTTGGATATCAATCTTTAAAAAAATTCTCCATATGGTTGTGAGAAATTCTTAATTCACATACTGCAAATACTCTCATTAATGAAAAAAAGAGAGTGTAATTTTATGATTAATCAAAATATTATAATCCGTACCTTACTTTTGTTTTATCTATTTCAGTTATCTATATAAAAAAATATTTTTAATTTACTAAATTATTCTTTTTATTTTTGTTAACCATCATATTAATGGATTTGTTTTGATTTCAAAATGGAATAATAATAATAATAAATATTATTAACAAAAAAATATATACAATTGTTTTTTTCCTTCATTTTTTTTTGGTGTCTTTTAACATCTCATTTTTCTTTTTTTTAAAAGAAATTAATTATTTTTATAAAAAAAATTTAATGGAAAAATTATATAAAATGAACCAAATAAAGTTTAAAAATTAAAAACTAAACAAACAAAAATTTATTTCTATTTTTGAACCATCCAAACTTTGATTTTCAGAAATAGATCTTCACGCCTTCACAAATCCTCTTTACAGACCACTTCACATATAAGTGTAAAAGATCTTCACACAAGGATAAAATGATTAATTTAGTTTATTTTTGAAAAGTGGAAGTTTGAAAGACTATTTTAAAAAATTTTTAAAATTGGCCTATATAATATTAATAAAAGTTATAAAATAACAAAAATGAAAATAACCCAAATTTAATTTAACAATATTAAATTTTTATATATTAATAATTCTTTTACATATAAGCAATTCTATATTTAATCAATTATAATTCTTTGACTTTATAAATTTACTTGAAATAATTTTTAAAATTATTTTATTTTATTTATTAATATAATTTCAAATTTAAAAAAAAAACTCTCATAAAAAAAATAAAACGAATAATTTAACTTTATTTCCATGCAAGTGCACCACATGTAAAATACTCAAAATTTTATTTGTTACCAACTAAATAAATACTTAGCCAAAAATTTCTTCTAGATTTTCCCATAATTTTATTTTATTTTATTTTCTTATTAAAAAAATAACAACAATAATTCAAATCCACAAAACTCTCCGACACTACCTTGTCACCAAATTCTCTAACACGGAATTCAACTCCCACCTATACCATCACTTGGAACACCTGAATTCACTCCATTTTCAGTTTAATCAGTTACCACCCCACCTAACCATATTTCAAAACCCAAACCACGCCCAAAACCACACACACAACCATGACTAACAACGATCGACAACAGTCATACGACTACGAGAACCAAAAACCAGAAGAAGAATCAATCATGGTGGAAGATGCGTTCAGAGACACGAATGTACCTCCGTGGACACGTCAAATAACGTTTAGATCGATCGTGACGAGTTTTGTGCTAAGCATTGTGTTTAACTTCATGGTTTGTAAACTGAACCTGACCACGGTGTCATTCCTTCTCTTAACGTTGCGGCTGGGTTGCTGGGGTTCGCTATGGTTAAAGGTTGGACCAGGGTCTTGAGTCGGTTTGGGCTGCTGAAACATCCGTTTACTAGGCAGGAGAATACCGTTATTCAGACTTGTATTGTTCCTTCTTCCGGGATTGCTTTCAGTGGTAAGTGTGAAAGTTTATATATCCTGATTCGTTATTTATCCTTATCCAACTTTTATATATATATATATATATATATATATATATATATATATATATATATATATATATATATATTAAAAATTAATTTTTTAAATTTTTATTTTTTTTATAAATAGTGTTCCGAATGTCTATTTTTTTAAATTAAAGTTTGAAGAACTAGTTTTTTAATTTTAAATTTTATTTAGATTATTTTATATAATATATATATATTGTGGATCTATTTTTAATTTTCAATATATGGATGTAAATTTAAAAAATTTATTTAGAAATTTTACAATTTCAAATATATATATATATATATATATTCTATTTGAATAGAGGTTTTGATTTTTAATTTTTGAAATCTGTCGTAAGTGGTGGTATAACTGGTACAAGAATTTTTGATTCTCCTAAAATATGATCTTTTAACTTTTTTTTCTATCGTCAGAAGTTATAGTAGAAATAATTTTATATTTTCTTAAATTTATCGGAACATAATATCCATAAAAGACTGAATGACTCTAAATCACCTTTCCATAAGGCTGATTTGGAATAATTTGTAATAGAAATACTTTTGTGAAAAAACAGTCTTACATGTTTTCACAATTTTAAACACTTTTGAATGGTACTAAAAGTATTTTTTTTTAATTTAAAAAAAAAACCGCGAAAATATTTATATAAACCATTAAAAAACAGATATTGTTAGGGTATAGATTGGCATGAGTAGTTATCAAAGTTGGGTTGTTTGTGGTAAAATTGAAGTGATAATATTGGTACATTAGTGTTTAATTGACAGGTGGAACTGCAAGTTATTTACTGGGAATGAGTTCAAGAGTAGCAGGTGAAAGTGATGGAGGAAACACCCCAAACAATGTCAAGGATCTCCATCCTGCTTGGATTTTGGCTTTTCTATTCCTTGTTAGCTTTGTTGGTTTGTTCAGCATTGTCCCCCTAAGAAAGGTACTACTAATATTCACAGTGAATATAAATCTAAATAATGAGAATTGCTATAATTCAAAATATGAATCTTTTGAACAGATGATGATATTGAAGTACAAGTTGACATATCCAAGTGGGACAGCAACAGCATACTTAATCAACAGTTTTCACACACCAAAAGGAGCAAAGTTGGCTAAAAAGCAAGTGGGTGTGTTGTTCAAAAGCTTTGGTTTCAGCTTTGTCTTTGCATTTTTTCAATGGTTTTACACTGCTGGTGATGCTTGTGGATTCAATAGCTTCCCCACATTTGGTCTTCAAGCCTTCAGACAGAAGTAAGTTATCATGATTTTTTTTCTCTTTTTAATATAGTTGTCCCATCAAAATATAATAATATATTTTAAATAAAATCACAAAGATTAAAAACTTTTTGATAATAATTTGATAATGGGGCGAAACAGAAAATTTAAAATAAAAAAAAAAATAAAAATCTTTCGAATTAAAAGTCGCAGAAACCTTTTTAGTATTAATAATTATAAAAGTTTGAAGCAGTTTATCAAATTATTTTTATTTTTAAAAGTATATATAATTTTTAATAAATATTTTTTATAAGGAAAGTATTATTTCTTTTCATTTAGAAAATACTTAAAAAAAAGGTTTATTTCACCCTGTTCCTAAACTATTATCCAAAACACATCAATTTAAAATCATTAAAAACCGATAAATTTCAGAATTAAAATATATTTATTTCATATGGTTGATGGTGTGGAGAAATGATGAAAATAACTGATTACTTTTGAAATTAACAATTCTGTTAAATTATTGTATAAAAACTTCATAAGAAATTATTTGAGATTTTATATATATATATATATAATTAATTAATTTAGAAAGATATTTAAAAATGTGAGTGAAAAGAATTTTTCTTTTTAACCACACTATTGAAAATAAAAATCAGTTTGTTTTACACTTGATTGTACAATATTTTGAATAAAAAAGTTTAAAAAAGAAAAAAAATAAAAGGAAATTTTAGTACTTAATTGAAAACTAAATGTTGGCGGTGATATTTCTGGCAGATTCTATTTTGATTTCTCATCAACATACGTTGGTGTTGGGATGATATGTCCTTACATGGTTAACATATCCTTACTTTTGGGTGCTATAATCTCTTGGGGATTTATGTGGCCTATGATTGAAGATAAAAAGGGTTCATGGTATAATGCTAAGCTACCTTCAAGTAGTCTTCATGGCCTTCAAGGATATAAGGTATATATACTTTTTACTTGATATTAGATATATTTTGTATTGATTATGACTAATCACTTAGTGAAACTCATCAATATCTTTCTATTCGAAATTTACTTCCATGCAATTTAGTATGCGAGTAAGAAAATTAGTTATATTTTGTCTTGCATAATGACTATTTCGCAGTTACATAAAAAAAAAATACATACTAACATAAATGTTGCAATATCATTTGAATTTAACGATATTTGTATATACTTAATCAGGTGTTTATCGCAATTGCAATGATGCTCGGAGATGGTTTATACCATGTCATCTTCATGTTAGTCCACACAACAATTAGTCTCATGAAACATTATAAAAAAAACAAAAGGAATCAATCTGTTAACCCTTTTTCCGATTCAGATATATCTCATGCTGACAACTATGATGATGAAAGACGAATCGACTACTTTCTAAAAGACCAAATCCCAAATTGGGTAGCTTGCATTGGTTATGTAACTTTAGCAATCATAGCCACAATAGGCGTACCATTCATTTTTCACCAACTAAAATGGTACCACATTTTAGTAGCCTTTTGTGTAGCTCCAATATTAGCATTTTGTAATGCATATGGCTGTGGTCTCATGGACTGGTCACTAGCCTCAAACTACGGTAAAATCGCAATCATAATATTCAGCTCATGGGTTGGATTAGAAAAAGGAGGAGTCATTGCAGGTTTAGCATCATGTGGCGTAATGATGAGCACAGTTTCTACTGCATCTGATCTAATGCAAGACTTTAAAACAGGTTATTTAACCCTAGCATCACCACGATCTATGTTCTTTAGCCAAGTAATCGGAACTGCAATGGGGTGTTTCCTAACCCCATTGGTGTTCTGGTTTTTTTATAAAGCATATCCTATTGGTGATCCAAAAGGAACCTATCCAGCTCCATATGGTTTATTATATAGAGGTATTGCTCTTTTAGGCGTTGAAGGGGTATCATCTCTCCCTAAGAATTGTCTAAAACTAGCCATATGTTTTTTCATAGGTGCATTTGTTATTAACCTACTAAAGGAAGTGTTACAACATTATGATACAAAGTTTAGGATTTTTAGGTTCATACCAAGTCCTATGTGTATGGCTATTCCTTTTTATCTTGGTGGGTATTTTGCAATTGATATGTGTGTTGGGAGTTTGATTTTGTTCTTTTGGGAGAAGAGAAATAAGAGGAAAGCTAAAGATTATTCACCAGCTGTAGCTTCTGGACTTATTTGTGGTGACTCTTTATGGTCTATACCCGTTGCTATATTGTCACTTATCAACCTTAGTCCTCCTATTTGCATGAAATTTTTATCTGCTAATGATAATATAAAAGTTGATGGTTTCTTGAGTGGTTAATTATAGGGTTTTGAAGGGTTTTAACTATTTGTAGCTAGGTTCGAAATAAATGTATTTAGTTTTTTCATCTTTAGTTTTTGTTAGGAAAATGTAATGATTTACGCTTAGATGATTTATGTATTTAGTTCATTTTGATATATGAGTAATAGTTTGAGTTGGATGGTTTGTGTATTTAGTTCATTTTGATATATGAGTAATATTTTGAGTTGGTTCCACTCTAATTTTTTCTATTGAGTAATATTATTATGATTTTTTTACATTATTATTGAGAAATGATGTCGATTCATATATCTAACCTAAAAGGTTAGTTTACAAATATCCTAATACAACGGTAGACAAGTGAATAATATTTCAGTAATAAGATCTCAGATAGGTTGGAAGGGTTACTACGGTCCCAATAAAAATCCCTTCTCCTTAAGTAAAATAGTTATTTTGATAAAACAATCTCAAATCATAAATAACCAAAAAGATTATAAAAGCTATACAAATAAAATATTTAATAACTAGCAACTACTTTAAATCAGTTTACATTTAGAGCTCTAACACTACGTGTTACACTGAACAGGAATTTAAACAAATCTAAACACAAACAAAATGTTAACTACTGTATAAATAAACTCAAATACAATATAAAAAAAAACTAAAATAAACACAAACGACATAAATAAACAAATGCAAAGTAAAAATAAATAAATAACACACTCAAAACTCATACTTTTTTAATTTGAAATCACATTCTAGAGACGCGTGATTCAACATTCTATTTGCAGACATATAAATGATAAATTTTTTATATCACTATAAAATTTTTAACATGGATGAGCAAATCACACCATCTCAAACTTACGTTGTATGTTTCTACTAACTGTCTCACCATCACTCAATTTTGATATGATATTTAAGAATGTAAAAGGTCAATTTCAATCAAATCAATGCAAAATATTATGCCTTAAAATATCAAGGTAAAGCACATAAACATACCATCTAAAATGAAATTTGGTACCATACAAATTTAAATAGAATTTTATGTATAATATCTACAAATTGGGCCTAAAATTTTAGTCAAATTTGAAATTTTTGAATATTTAATTTTTTGAAATTTTCAAGTCAGAATAAATCACAAATCTTATTTAAGGCAAAAATATAAGACTAGATATTTTGAATTAGAAATAAAAATCTACGGTATAATTGATCTCAAATTCAAAAGTAAGTATTTTTAGTCCAAGAAAATGATATTTTAACTCAAATGAAGTGGCTTCATTAATGATTCAATGTTTTAAAGTGTTTTGAATTGACTTGGATGGTTTCAATAGTTAATTTTTAGAATTCATGTAAAAATGGTTAGGAGATTTGGTTATTGACAAAAACAAGGCATCAGTCCTAAATTTTTCATTTACGGGCACTTTACTGGGCGATATGTTCAGATCAGCCACAGACTGTTCAAACTCTTGTGGAATTTTTTAATAGCAACTGAGTTCTCTACTAGGCGGTTTACAGACTGACCATAGACAACTTTTTGAACATTTTTAAAAATCAAAATGATCTACAGAGACTAGTGATTTTTTTTTTTAAAATTTTAGCATTATTTTGGATTTTTAATTACAAAAAATAGTACATTGATTAAATTATGATTTTTAGCTTAGAAATAGACTTTTTAGAGTCGAAACTAGCTTTTTTTTTTTTTTTTTTTTTCAAAATGGGATTGATATTCCAGAAGGTAATATATTGAATCAAAAGTTTATTTTGAGATTCAAAAGTTGATTTTGAGATTCAAAAGTGATTTAATATTCTAAAATCAATTTTGAATTTAGGCCCAACATCCCAGCCTAAACTCATTAGGAAGAGATAAAAATATGATCCCCACGTCACCGCCACCACTCTCCCTCTTCTTCTTTTTCATTTCTCTTTATTTCTCCTCCTAAGTACAAGAAAACCCGTTTTGGTTTTTTACCATCTCAATCACTATTATCATTTTTTTTTATCTCTGTAATAAATAAGAAACTCACTCTAGTTAGTGTCTCAACTACCTCTAGGGAAGCTAATTTAAGTGGATTGAATCTTGGAAAAAATTCTCGATCTTTAGTTGTTTAAAGGTAAAGAATCAAACCCTAACTTTTTAGGAATTTTAACTTTGTTTTCAGACTTTCAAAATTAGTATTTTTTTAACTCTAGGTTAAAACGCTAGACTTTCAATTTGGTTCTAGTAGTTTTTAAAATCTCTAATCTCAATTTTAACAATATGACTAGATGAGAATAGTGTTTGTGGTGAAGATATGTGATGGTAGTTGTGTGATAATATTTGTGGTTTGTCTTATGTGTTTGAATAGACTATTAATAAGTAGAAACCCATGAAGAGTAGGATTCTAACTTGAGGGTCAATGGATATGAGGTTCATGTTTCTATTTTTAGTCTTACACTATATTTATCATTGTTTGATCATTGAATAAAATATCTAAATATTGTTGGTGCCATGAAAATTAATTAAATGTAAAAAATCACAAATTGTTGATATTTGTTGTGATTAGGTAAAAAAAAAAACTAATTGGTTAAATTAATGCATAAGATATAACCCCTCTGTGAAGAATTGATGGTGATAAAAGTTTGGAATTAGCATAAACATAATAAAGTTTAAAATTAGCTTATTTGATAAAAATGAAAATAATTTAAAATAGTTTAAGGAACAACAAATATGATAAAAAAAAAAGTACATTGATAAACTTATTAGTACATGAAAAAAAAAAATTGGTAGACCTTTCATGTAGTTGGCAGTGTTAGTGATTGTCGAAATACATGTTTTAATAATGATATAATATGCTTAATTTCGATTTGGTAATAATGTATACATACCTACTAAAGTTAGTGGATTGGAAATTGTTGAATCTTATTTTTATTTTTATTATTTAGTTATATTTCTTTTATTTCCCTATATATATATATATATATATATATATGATTTCAATAGCAAAAATTTTTATGGTTATTTCGATAAATCATTTTTATTTGACTTTATTTATATCATTTATGTAATTGGTTTATTATCTTCTTAAAACTATTTTGAAGCAAATGGATCTGTAGAGATTATGATAAAAAATAAATAGTCCAGCCCTTTAGAATGTTAGAGCCCAGCCCATTACACTCTTCCAACTCAACCTATACTCCTTTCCCCTTTGTGAAACACGCACATGCACAAAATTGAAGCTAACCCTAAGATACACTCCACGTACAAAATCAATTGAGAAAAAGAGAGGTGAGAGCAAGTTTGAGAGTAGAGCAACTTTGGGTGATAAGCGTAAGAGAAGGTTAGGGTTCGGGTTTTACTTCACTTCCTCTCCTATAGCCCACAGGTAAGCAAAATTCTTAATTTTGTTAATTAGGGTGCCCACTTGATAGAATTGAGTGTGAATCTTTTTTTTTTTTGAATTGTGATTTCAGGAGATCAATTTTGATTAATTGTCAATGGGGCAGCTTTGAGTGTGTCAATTTGGGGTTTGTGAAGGTAAGAAAAATTGAAAACTCATTCTGATGTATTAAACCGTGATAATAGGTTCTGTTAGTTGTGGGTAAAGTGAAAAATTAGGATTCTTTGCTGGAATAGAGTTTTTCCCCCAAATTCTCTACACATGCTATCTTTCATTTGTGAAGTTTTGAAGTTAATATTTGATTTATAATATTTTCTGGTTTTTGACAGATTTCATGATTTTAAAGTTAAGACAATTTTAAATGGATAAAACCTTTCTTCATTGGTTTATGTCATTAAGAATATTTTTATTATTATTCCATAGTTGATTTTTTGCTTTTAAAGCTTTGGTTAGTGTGATAGTAGTTGAGATTTTGTTCCATTTGGGGTCTCAGGTGACCAGCAAGAAGTGGACAAAAGCTAGGGAGGAGGAGGCTCTTGTGGAATTTTGAACCTAGTGATCGAAGTTGGTAAACCGGGTTTTTGCCGTCACATTATATTTGTTTTATTGTGTGATGAATTGTTGCATTAGGAGGATTTGCATTTTTGTTTGGCTTAAGAAATAGAGATATAGTTGTTGAGTAACAAAAATATAAATGCTGCTTGTTGTGGTGTTTAATAGTTTGTGTGGCTCAATGACAACTTTGTTAGGATGGTCTTTGATTAATTGAAAGAGCAGAACTACATCAATAGCCCATTTAGTTTATAGATAGCGGTGATGAACAGGCGCCTTAGGGGTTCGGAAGTACTTCAACACCATAGCGGTGAATTGGCGGAAAGAATATGCCAATAGTGTAGACTTCGGTCTAATTGTGGGGCTTCGCCTCAATAGTGTAGACTTCTGTAACACTCGAACCCCCGCCCCGATGGAAAGGGAACGCGGAGCCCGGATGTCACATGCGGAAGACAAATAACGGAACAGACAAATAACATATAGGGACAGATAAATACAAATCTGAAAGATAGTTCTTATAAATCTAATTTCAAATAGTTCGAAACAAATTCAAAACTAAATTGTACTTGAACTACAAGTTCCAAATGAAAGACAATTACACAAAAATATCCCAAAAGTATTTAATCTGAAAACAAATCCAAAACATGTGCAGCGGGTTCAAAATATAGAAATAAATCCAGCAAGTAAATTGATATGAAATCCAAATCTGAAGAGAATGTCATGTGAATGCTCGATGCTAGTGATATCCTGCTATCCCACCTGACTGTCTGAACTCAGCAATTCCATTACCAAAAAGGGTTCAAAACATACAAAACAAAAATAGAAACAATGAAGGGTCAGACTATCGATGTCTGGTTAGTAAGCCAATGCCCAACAAACACATACAGATGCGTCTTATTAAACAGAATAGTATGTCATGCACAAATGCAAGTTAGTTAACAACCAAGGGTACAAACAGAAACATACAAGTTGATTAACAAATCAAGTTATCCCAAAATTAATCCCCTTTAAGTGATCTAGGATAAATGATTACAGATTATTGCAATTACCGACTGAAAAAGGCTTTACAGTTATCAAATTATTTTCAGAAAGAAGACCGTAACCGAATAGTAGTTCGGTAAGCAGTCCGGCAGGTTATTCGGTCAGAGAGCATACTAGAATTACCGAATTGTAATTCGGTAGACATTCCGGTAAGCGAATCGGTCAGAGAGCAATTATGCGAAACCAAGGAAATTTTAAGTGACAGTTCGGTACCTATTCCGGTATAAAGCTCGGTCAGAGAGTTTCAATTCTCTCAGACATGGCGAATTGTAATTCGGTACCTAACTCGGTGAAGAGTTCGGTCAGAGAGGTTGAACAGTCTTCGGAGGTTCATACCGAACTACAGTTCGGTAACTTATTCGGTAAGTAATTCGTCTAGAGAGTGAATCTAATGATCTCCAGTCTGACCGAATTGTATTTCGGTAACCAGCTCGGTAAGGAGTTCATCCAGAGACCATCCTACGTCCATTTTTTTAGTTTTAAGTGACAGTTCGGTATCTAATCCGGTAAACAGTCCGGTTACGGACCCTGGGCACTTTTTAAGCCTATTTCAAGTTATTTCGATCGACAAACAAAGTCTAGCTACCTAGTTGGGTCTAATCCAAGCACTTACAACCAATTAGTAGTCACAATAAACACTACCCAGTGTCAAAACCCAAAAGAAAACAAATAGCCGCAGCCAGAAATAAACCACAACATATCCAACACATAACTAGAAGCAGAAGCACATCATTATCACAGAGTTCAGATTACCCAAATTAATTAGGTGTTTAACTTACCAGGCCTATCCTTAGTCTAATAACAAAATCGGGAACAAAACAGACAGATAGGGTTAAACCCTCAGAGATGGATCAAAGATCCCAGAGATGATGCCGTCGCATCCAGAAATGAGCCAAGCTCCAGAAATGATGCCGTCGCATCCGGAAAATGGTTGGCAAACAAGGCCATATACGCTTTCGCGCATCAATGTATACATCTAGTTTTCCCTAACAGCATGCTGGTCTTATCGTATTAACCTTAGGACATGACTTTAGCAGATTACAAAATTCACTTTCCAAATAGCAGACAGATAGCAACGAATATGGACACAATTTCATATGTCCGAACATAATCAAATAATAGGGCAGCAATATTCCCAAGCAAATTATATCAAATGCAGCAATATAAGTATTCAATCATAGATTTCAACTTATTTTAGTTTATCCAGTTTGCAAACAAATAAACAAACAAATCAAACAATAGTGAGGGCGTAAATATGGCTACTAACCTTATTCGCTAATCCAAAATGCCACCGAAATTACTCCGGTTGACGATCCCTAACTTGGTCTACACCAAATCAAGAATAATCCATAAATTCCCAATTCACAAAAGTTAGGGTTTATACCCAAAAACAATTCAAATCAATTTAAAACCCAATATACCGAAATCATGAAATTGAATCAAGGGTTTCAAAACCCATACCATTATAAACAAAATCCCCAAATCAATTTGTAGAAAATAATCATCAAATCATCAAACCCTAAGTGTAGATAAAATTCTCAAATCTAATAGGAATCAATTTAATTGTGAATTAAAACAAAAAGAGATATAAAAATCATTACCTTGATGAAGAAATCGAAATCAACACCAAATCCCAAGTGAAACTTTGAAAACCGTGATTTGAAATCCGTGGAGAGGTTTTTTTGGTTTTGAGAGAAAAGTGATGAACACGTGAAAGTCAAATTTTTAGGTTTGTGTGACTGATGAATCAAAACTCTTCTTTTCACTTTTATATGGGTGGCAAATATCGCCATAAACCCACATGTTTATAAATTAATTAAAAATAACCCCATTTATAAAATAATTACAAAATCATCTCCACTATCCAATTGTTTTCAAAACCAACCCAAAATTCAAGTGAGTCAAATAATTTGGTCAAACCGGAAAAGTCAACATTTTTCAAAAATACCAAATTTACCCTTATAACGAAAATAAATAAAAATAAAAAAAATTTCAAAATTAAGCAGACGAATAGCCCCAGATTACGGACGTGACAACTTCGGTCTAATTGTGGGGCTTCGACTCAATAGTGAGACTTCGGTCTATAGTGCCATTCATAGAATGGAAGTGCGGATTTAAATCCGATAGTAGGACTTCGGTCCATAGTGTTCCCGTTTCACCCTTTTTATTAGGCTAATTGGGCTAGTGATTACTTAAAATAAAAAATTGTTAAATGGGCAATTTATGCCATGAATAATTGATTGATGTGGTTGCGGTCGACAATGGAGGTTGGCAGCAATAACGTGCAAAAATGTGCTGGTGATGTTGTTGTGTTGTACTACTTTTGTTATTGATAGGATTATTGAAGGTTTTCTTGTGCTTGTGATGGCTTGAATTGAGTTGGGGTGTGTCGTCGCAATTCGCGACTTAGTTGCAAGTTTGTATAATATTTGGTTTTATGTTGTAGTATGTTGTTTAGTAAGGTATGGTTGTAAGACTTTTACTAATTCAGTAGGTGTAGTGGTTAATGAGAAATTGGTGGGTATTTATATTTAGATTCTTCTAGCTATAACTAGTGTTGTATATAAATGGGTGAAATAAAATGAAACTAATAGGCAATGAGATGAGGTAATATGTGACTCTAACTTAAACAAGATTGAAAAAAAATGGGTAGGTTGTTGTGTGGATTTTATTGTGAAGTTTTGAGTAGGTATTGTGTGTGTGAAAAGTTGAGCAAGTAGCTCAGTTCGGCAGCAGCGGAGAGCTGTCGACACACTGTTGTTGGTGCCCAGCTCTGGCCTTCGAGACTTAGCAGGTTTTGCATTTTTCATTTTGGTCGCGAAGTTGTTACTTTGGTCGCGAAGTTGGTATTTTTGGTCGCGAACTTGTTAGTTTGGTCGCCTATTATTAAAGTGTTAAAATAATAATTATAAGATGATAATTAATGATCAATGAGTTGATTCATTGGAATTATCATTATTCATTAGGACATTTTTACCCCTATTTTTCCTTTCATAGCCTTTTTGCAAGCACAAGTATGTATTGATCCGAATTACGGAATTTCTGATTTTCGGTTACTTACGGCGCAAGTAACTTTGGTGCGTTAGTCACTACTACCTAAAATTTTTATCAGTTAGAATATAGTTAAGAACACCGAGTTATAATAGGGAAGTGATTAAGTAGACATTTTTGTGCATTATATCCTTTACTTGTGTTGTGTGGTGATGCTTGCTTGGGAAGCAAGTTTACTTGTTGTGCTTTTATTTTTTATTATTGCTTGCTCATCCTAGTACTATATGTTATTATGCTAGGGCATTTTTGTGTGTGTGTTTTTTTGGGACAAGATTTACCAACTTTGCTTTATAGCTTACCCGTTGTTTCTTTTTGTTTTTTTTTTTGTTTTTTTTTCTCTACTCTGAATATTGGTACAGGTAGTCGAGCAGATGGTTTTTATTGGGCTCGGAAAGCCTCTCATGAAGTGCATCCACATTCATCCTAGTCATATGTATATAGGAACTTTATAGTAGCGATGAATGTATTTTTGGCATCCTAGTAACTTACTACTTTTATAATCATACTTGGATATGTATATAAGTTTAATAGTAGTTGTTAAATTTTCTACAAGTGACTTTTAGTTGTTGTTATGGGCATAATTAATATTATACACAATTTTATTTAATAGCATGGTTTGTTTGAGTTTTAATGGTTATGGTTTCGACATTCGGATTTCACACTATATTGTGTTAGGTGTCCATCAAGGCCACCACTGAGAAGGATTATCGCCGGATTGGGGGTGGGTCGAGGCGCGACGTCACAACCACTTATGTTTTTTAATATTATACTAAAAAAATAATAAGTTTAATTAGAAAATAAATTATAATTTTGTTTATTTCTTTTTTTTATTTTTAAAATTGATACTCTATATTGGTTTCTTAATATTTTTGCAATTATTGATTTTTGTATAATTTTTGTTTATTAGTAATGATAATCAAATTTGTAATATATATATATATATAATAAATTTCAATTTTGAATAATAATTAATATTATAAATATTAGTACCTTTAAAAAAAATCTACAATTGTAATAAAATAAATAAATAAAATCCTCCATTTTGGTAATTCAAAATAATCATCCCCAATTATTCAATTATGTGATAAAAAAATAATAATTAAGATATTTAAAAAATTGTAAGAAATACTTAAAGAATATTTTTTTTTAAATATGAAAAAATGAACATCTCGAAAAAAAAAACATTAAACTTAAAAAGACAAAAATTTTAAAAATAGTAAACATATACTTTTGAAATATATTTTATTAAACACATTGATCCACTTATTTCAAAATCTATTTATTAACAAAAATATCCAAACACCGAATTAACTCAAAAGTAAAAATATGATTATTTTTTTATCTAAAGCAAACCTCAAATATACCTATTGTATAAAAAAAAAAAAAGAAAATTTTGTTTTTAAATCATAAAAAGTTTAATATACAATTATAGGCATGTTTTGAAAAGTGTGCAAATCTAAATTTTAATTTTCACTCCATAGGTCATTCACAGATTGTGACCGTAATTTATAGATTGTGACCGTAATTCACAGGATCTGTAAATTGTAAAAATTCAGAGGTATTTTGGAAAACTCGATCTATGAAGTGAAAACCAAACTTTTAAAAACTTATATATATATATATATATATATATATATTTTTTTTTTTTTGTGTTTTTCAAAACAGACCTATAATTATATTTGGAACTTTAAAAAGTCCATTTGAAAGAATTTTAAAAAAAAAAATTGTACCATTATCTTACAAACCACATCCAATAAATCTATAAATTCTTTTTAAGAACACTTTTTTTAGCTAATATTATAGGTGTATTTATAAATATTAATAATTGAATAAATTAATGAATTGATTATTACATATAACATTATTACATCTATACGCACAAATAAAAAAATAAAAAACTTAAAAATCAATATAATATATATATATATATATAAAGCGGAACTCTCAGTGGACCCCACGAGATTGACGTGGCAGGGCTGAGAGTTCACGCTTGGGTTGGGTTGAAAATCATCAAAAACTACAAGTTTTGAAATTCTAACATATTCGACCTATTATAAAATGCCACGTATTTTGAATTCACTCAACATCTTTCTTTCTCTCCATATTCATTCATCAATCTATTTGTCTTTCTCCCTTATTCGTTTACCCATGTCATTTAATAAGGTTATATGAAAAAATTAAACCAATTAATATTCAATAAAAGTTTCTCGATGGATTCCATTAGTCTTTCCACTTTTCATTTTTCTTATCTACACGTTACACTTCTTACACAATGGTTGAACTTACACTCTCACAAAACTATACCTCTCTTTCTCCTTTATATATAGAACTTTTAAACAGAAATTGTGAAACCAAATATTTTTACTTTTGCATTTACATTAAACGTTTTCACTTGCATTAGATGTTCTCACTCCCACTTCTAATATTGAATCAAGATCTCAACATCAAAACTGGTGAATCTCTATGGATAATTCAATCGCCTTTGGTCCTCCTTCTGCTTTTGCTCTCAAATGGTCAAATGATTTGTCAGTGAAGGTAACGCCTTTGTGGTTTATGGAGACAGTAAAGGGATTTTTTTTTAATGTCAATTTCAGTGGCTTGGTTAAATTTTAAATCTTTTGTACATTTTCTCCTTGATTTGAAGAAGAAGAGAAGAAGAGTGGTACAAAACCTTCAATGGTCGAGAATGACGAGCAAGTAGAGGACCATGAAGACATCAGAGAGCATAGTAGCACGATTTGAATCGGGAAACGTACAACGATGATAGGCCAAAGAACAACAATCATCATCCCATCGCCTTCCCTACTTCACTTCTCCATCACCACCATCCTTCCTCTTTTTCTTATCTACTCTCCTTCTCTCACCATCGAATCTCTACGGATATTAGTGTCAAAATATTGTTTTTCACTTTTTTTTAAACGCGTACATTTGAATATTATGTTGCCTTTTGATATTTTATTTGTCAGTTTAAAAAAAAAAAATTCATTAGACAATTGAGCTGCTGGATAATCTATGGATTTATTACTATTATGGTTAATGGTCTATTATTATTATTATTTTTAAATTCTATGTATTGATCTTTTATTTTTCAATTTATCGTTGATGAGGTTATTGCATTGTCGGTTGAATTTGTTGGTATTTTTTTTTTCTCAAAATTCTTTGATTGAAAAGTCTCTTAATTTGATATGCTTTTTTTTTTCAACATCAATTAATAATTATTTCAAAGTTTATGTTAATTTCTTCACAAATTTCAAAAATATAATTAATACAATAAAAAATACTTATTTTATTACTTTTTTTATAATATTATTTTTTAAATTTGATAATAAGTGTATTATTGATTTATTTTAAAAATAATTCTTATTTTTAAATAACTTTTTATCTATTAATATGATAAATATAAATTAAATTACATGAATACATGTTATTAATATATTTTTTTTAAAAAAAGAGTATATAGATAAATGAATTAATTGTTCATTAGAAATTTAAAATGTGAGAAAAATATAATTAATATACTACAAAAATGAAAGATAAAATTTTAAATTCTCAATGAACAATTAATGCATATATAAAAAAAATACAAAATTAATGCATATTATAATTGTTTTTAAAAAAATACTTATAATTTTTTATAATTTTTTAAATTTGATAATAAGTATATTAATTTTTTAAGAATAATTTTAAATTTAAAATAATTTTTATTTGTTAAAATTATAAATATTATTTAAAATTAATAAAATTCACTAAAAAATATTTTTAAATAAAATCATATCCAAAGTAAAAGAGATGTGCGGAATCATTTTGATATAAGGTAAAATTGTCAACAAAATACTTTTGATGTCTAAATGAAAATGTCTAAATTATAGACATTGGATATAAAAAGATTTTTTCCCAAAAAAAACAAATGGCAACTTAGTATTTTTATATTTGGCAATATATGCTCTGGGAATACTATTGTTTTAAAAGTGTAATACATTATTTAATTCTTTTTGTATTAGTAATATATTTTTTTAAATTATTTTATTATGTTCATCTAAAGTAATTGATTATTTCATAATACTTATTATCCTATAGTTCTATTATCAACTTAGGAAAGGAAAAAAAAATTTCATATTCCTTTTTCAATTAATAAAAATTACAATAATAGAGAAGCCTTATAATATTGGGGAAAAGAACCTCGCTTGGATTTGTGATTATCTATTAATTTTAATTAATTGTATTTATATATGACATTATATTTCTTATGATAGTTTTATTCATGAATCATATAATGCTCCACTAATAGGTAAATTTGTTAGTCTAGATTAAATGTTCTAAAATATTATATTTGTCTTTATATTTTTATTTTTTTTGTCATTTTTTTTATATATATTTAAATATTTCAGCAGCGTTTCTAATGTTTTTACATATATCCTTAAATTGTAGTATTGTTAAATTTCAAGCAATCGTCAATTTTATATTGTCAAATATCTAACTTATGAGTCTATTTTTTTTTAATAAATTTGAAATAAATCAATTGATAAGATGTATAAATTTGTAAATTAATGCATATTTGGACTATCATATTTGTTCAACGATTTGATCTTTCTAACAATAACGTTCAAATAAATAATTATTTGTTTATTTAAAGAGAGAGAAGGGTTACTTTTAATTGTTGTATTAAAAATTAGTTTGATACCTATATTTAGCTAAATAATAATATAACTCCCCAACAAGATATTTAGTTTAATATCGCGCAACGCGCGAGTTTATTTACTAGTTTCTTATAAATATACATACGATGACGTGGGAGTTTGAATTTTAAACTTACACTTGTTTTCAAATTCTATTACATTAGATATTACATTATTATTATTATATATTTGCTAAATATTACCATTAAAATTATAATGTTAATTAATTTAAATAAAATATCAATAAATATTATTATTCATTAGATAAGTTAAAAAAATCATTATGGACAATGATATGTATTATTATCAATAATAGCTATTTAAAAAATTTTCACTTGGATCAGTGCATGCATATGTAAGTATAAGGTTATCTAAGGCCAAATTTGTAAAAGTAAACATTACAATTTTTAAAAAATAAATAAATAAATTGAATGTTACAATTGACACTATAAAATAATATATGTATTCCCAATAATGATTGAATATTATTCCTCCATCAATAAAACTTTTTCTTAAAAAATAAAAAATAAAAATTTATAGGAAGTTAAATCAATAATAATTTATTAAATAAATAATAATAAATAATAAATAATAAATTATACAATGAACTCTCTTATAAATACATTTGGAATCATAATTATTAAAAAAAATGAAAAAATTATGAATAGATAGAATACTTAACATGTTTTCAATAAATATCTATTCTTTTTTATATTGACACAAATTAAAATAAAGATTTTATATAATATAAAAACAATGATTTTACTAAAAACTCTTATGGATTATTCTATAAATCAATCATTTTTTAAATAATAATAATTATAGAAGTTAAATCAATAAAAATATTAAATAAAATTAAATAAGAATAATATAAATTAAATAATCCAATATTTTTCTTAATATAAATAAGAGTAAAACAATCATAAAAAATAAGGATACACATAAATTAATATAAAATTATAAGCTGTAATTAGTTTATTTTTAAAATCATCTTAATTTGAATTTGATGGACTTCAACAAATAAACTTAAAAATAAGTAAATAAATATAATTAATTTACAATTATATACATTATAACTACTATTCATATCATTTTTACAATCATATCACCTCATCTCATTTGCAAAATCAAAATTTGTAGTCAAAATAAAATAGTTGTCTTCTCGTTGTAGTTTTGAAAGCACATGTCTGCCATGTAGAAGTACCTGAAAAGTATAATCAAGAAATTAAATAAAATTTCAAATATACTAGAAGATAATATAACAAAAAATATAAAAGGAAAAAAATCAAATTTATTTTGATATAAAGATGAACTCATTATTTCGAAATTAAAAAATACAAGTATCGTAAGAAATAAATCATCATCAAACAAACACAAATTGTAAAAAAATCATAAACAAAATGAAGACAAATAATAAGAGATAGAATTTGACTAAAATTTTGAAGGAAAAAAAATAAAATTGAAAAAATAAAATTTGAACAAACATGATGAGTGAAAAAATGGTTTTTATAGAAAAGTGAGGTAACCGATCACATGAAAGAGAAAGAGAATGAAAAGGAAAATGAAACAATTAAGAGAGATTAATGGGATAAATGAAAAACAATTAATAAGCGAATATTCTTAGAATAGTTCATAACATAATTTTCATTTTTAGTATTTTAAGAAAATTAAATGGTGATTATATCACCTATAAAAAATGAAAGCTTAAAATGGAAATATAAGAGAATTTCAAAAATGGGTTTGTGTAACCACGCAAAAATCAATAGTAAAAGGCCAATTTAATGTGTTTTGATAATTAATAGTATCAATAACCAATGAAATGGATGAGGTGGAATAAATGAGACGTGACGTGTATCATTCTTATTGGTGAAATATAAACAAAATCTCAAAAGTAGCTATTTTTGGTGTTTTTCAACCCAATGCTGAACTCTCAAACATGCCACGTCAATTTCGTGGGTCCGCTTGAGAGTTCCGCTTTATTATATATATATATATATAATATTTTTTTCATAATTTCATATTTAACAGCTAATTAAAAAGTTAACAAAAATAACAAATATCCAATTCTTCGACTTAGCTAACGGTTAATTCAGAATATAATCAACAGTTAACTATTACTACTATTTGAAACACTAATCTATTAAAAAAAAAGTGATGTCAAACCTTACTATTATTACAAATAAAATTAAATATAAATCATTCAATTAGTTTTTTTCATGATTTCAAACCCTATTATTATACAAATAAAACAAAACCAACCAAAATCTAACTATTTAATCAACCTACAATCTGCTTATGACAGTTGGATATAGGTCTTGTTTGGAATTGCTTCTATTTTTAACTTCCGTCTATAGAAGAAGAGAAGCAGAAGCCATTTTCAGGAAGCCAATATTTTTTATTTCATCTAGAACAACTTCTTCCAGTTAGCCAAACACCATTTGAAACAGTTTTCTGAAGCTGGAAGCCAAAAGCTAGTCTATCCAAACAGGCTCATAGTAAAATATGAAATCGAATATGTTAACCCAAAATAAAAATCTAACCACCACTAAACTCGGCCCAAATTCCAACCCAAAAATTACCCAACTAAAACCAAAGCAAAACAAGGGGAAAATACCTCAAATGAACCTTGAAACATTCACTTAACTAAATGGGCCCTTAAACTTTGAATTAAGTTTTGAAACCAAATAAAAGTTAGTTTCCTTCTTATGATCCAATATTCCTAAGCTAACCCTATCCAGAAATTTTAATTACAAAATGCCATTATTTTATATATTGTTAAAATGAAAAATAAAGATATATGAGTAAATACTAAGATACCCTTACTATAAAATATTAAAAGAAATAAAACGTTAACCAATTTCAACTTCTTCAGATTCGTAAACCACTATAGCCGTTGAAGATTTGCGCCAGGACCGTTGAAGCACCATAAAGGAGGTTAATTTGTTGAGCACCCTACTTCACCAGGACTGTTGAAGCTTCTGTTGACGGCAAAAAACCCTAAGCGAAAGATGAATCTAGTTTTGGTTTCCTCGTTTTGGCCAGGTAAGTTTCTAATTGCATTTTTGAACTGTTAGCGATGGAATGGTGTGGTTGTATTGAAATGAGTTTTGGTTGGATAATGTAAATGGGTCTGTTTTAGGAGTCATTACACGGTTATTCGATATGGTAGGTTAACGGGAAATCGAATTGGGATATGGTAGGTTAATGTGAAATCGAATTGGGATATGGTAGGTTAATGGGTAATCAAATTGGGTATGCGTTGTTTATTCATGTGGTCGTCTTTGGTTCTGGTTGATGTTAGTTTTATGAAATTGGGATGTTTTCAATTTAGATTAAGTTTGGTTGGTGTATAGGTCAGACCACTATCTCGCTGGCTGATGTTAGTTTTATGAATTTGGGATGTTTTCAATTTAGATTAAGTTTGGTAGGTGTATAGGTCAGACCACTATCTCGCCTTTTGCTTCATTTATCTTAACTAATGCTTCCATGGTAATTTGATAGTTTAGGGTGGTTTTTATGGTAGGTTAGATTCAAGTAATGTGCTTATTCGAATGTAATTTGAAGTCAGTGGGAATCATAATGGTTATGTATATCTCATTGGGTTAAATGGCTTGCGTTTTTCGTGGAGAGTAGGATGTGAACCGTTATTTAAACTGGTTTTTAAAAAATGCTCTGTTTCTAACAATCGAAAGTGTTTGTGGTTGTGTTGGTATCTGTAGGCTTTATATACAAAGTTATTTCAGATGAATGTAGTACGTGGATGAAATGGAGTGTGGGTCAGTTGGTGCTGAAAAAGCGTATTCATGTTAAATATGAGTTATATGACTAAATGTTATTTACCTAACTGGTTTGTGTATGAGGTGGTGTTATGTTTTTGAGCATCATCTGTGTGGCCTTGTGTTATTATTAATGAAATTGATATGCAGTACAATAGATGGGTAGGAGGACAGGTTGATTGCCTTTATGATTGGTTTTTATTATTTTTTAACATGGTGTATAGGTTCTGGAGTGAGAAAATTTTAACATAGGAAATTCTAAGGGTGTTTGGTGATGGTAGTGTACTGAATTTGATATTAAAATGCTGATATTGTAAATATTTTTCAGGTTGTAGACATTTGAATGATCTTATCACGTGTAGATGGGTGAGGAACAGGTTAGTTATACCCATTTGATTTGAATAATTTAATGTAGGTGACCTAGTGGTTGTTATGTATTATTCTGAGATTATTTATTTTTGTTTGTTAATTCCTATTAGGGGAATATCGAAGTTACTTATCGGTGGGACGAACCTAGAGTTATAACCAAGCAGAAGATAAAAAACATTTGTAGGCTTAATGAGCTTGTAGACATCCTTAATGGACCGGTTCGTAGGTATAAGCTGCAAACCTTCATCAAGAAGCCTCCCTTCGGCAGTTTTTTGAACTGGTGGAGCGATCGAGAGTTAAAGACCAAGTATTCAATGGGAAATTAGTGTTAAGGGTACTTGCAGTGGAAGTAGTTTTCCATAATCAGCCTTTTGATGAAATGTGGTTTAAGGTTGATGGATCTCTTCACCGATTTGGGAAGCAGAAGTTTGCACTAGTAACCGGTTTGAGAATTAGTAATATTCAAAAGTCAGATCTAAAGTTGGACAATGGAGTACTAAGAAGAGATAATATATGTAGGAGATTGTGGCCTTTGAGACAGGGACGTGTAAACATTATCGATGTTTTGAAAATGTTGGGAAGGAGAAGACTGAATGTAGATGATACTAAAATGTTGATATTAGTAGTCACAGTGCATGTTGTGTTGCTTGGGTATGGGGAGAGCAGGGTAGTTTCGAATATGTTATGGATTTTGGTTGAAGATATGTATTGTTTTCAAAGATTTCCATGGGGCACATATGTATTTCAAATACACTATCTTAGCTTAAGAAATTGATGATGCAAGAGGTTTTGGATAATCCTAAAACGGGAAGGACAGGAAGAGGATGCCTATTCGCTTTTATGGTATGTTTTTTTGCTGGTTATATTACAATTAGGTTGTACTCTATATTTGAAAGTTAATTGATTTGTTTTTGTTTCAGTTGTGGCTGGTTGAAACTTTCCCTCATATGAGAGAAATTTTGAAGGCTAGGGAATTGAACAGAATTCCTCTACTTGAACCACGGTGTCTGAGATGGTCATTGGATGATATTGGTTGGAAGGAGTTTGATGATGCTTTGAAGGTAACATATAAATGGAATTTTGTTTTTGTAATTATTTCAGTAATTGTATTAGGGTAGTTTATTGACGTTTGACATGTGATAGGCTGAGGAGAAGGAAAGTTGGTATTTGAAGCCCTTTTTGGCAAATGCAGATATGGTTATTGATCCAGATAAATTGGGGGAGGAGGTTGTAGAAGAAGAACCTGAGAGTGATTGGGAGCCTTTGGTCGATGAGATGTAAGATGATAGACCAATGCCCTCTTCTAACATTGCTAGTAAACGAGGCCGGAAATCATCAACATCAACACCTAATTCTGTTGTTGGACAGGTAAGATTAAATGAATTGTGATTTATAATTTTGAGAGTTTTCTTAATATGTTTGTTGTATGCATGCTTATTA
Source organism: Cardiospermum halicacabum (assembly GCA_031304145.1). NCBI lineage: Eukaryota > Viridiplantae > Streptophyta > Magnoliopsida > Sapindales > Sapindaceae > Cardiospermum > Cardiospermum halicacabum. The sequence continues at coordinate 4,453,535 of CM062395.1, read as the reverse complement.
TATTAAATTTTGTTATGAAAAAAATAAATAGGTTGGAAATGAGCAGATTATTGCCATGGATGAGATATTGAAATGGAAGGAAGCGGAGGAAAAGCGATGGAATCAAGTTCTAGAATGGAAGAAGGAACAAGATGAGAAATGGAAGCAACAAATGGAATGGAATGAACAACAGGACAAGTTTCGAAGGATTCAATTGGCGGCTGAAGTTGATAATAAGTTTAGATTGCAATGGTTGGAGGAAAATGCTAGAATCATAGCATCTTCATACACTCCATTTCAAGATAAACTTGATGAGGTTGAAAAAGTGTACCATGGGAAAGACATTGGTGCGTCTGAAGCACCTGCAATAAGGGACAATACAGGTGGGATGCTCAATAAGGTTGCAGTGGAAATGAGCAAGCATGAAGGTGTAGAAGATAGGCCAGTTGCTCGAATTGATAGTAACATTGGTGCTGACAAGGAAGTACAGTTTGGTGCAGGAGGGATGCAAGGGCTTGGTAGATTGTTGGATTTGAATGAAAGTGCTGTAGAGAGGGAAACTTATGGTGGCAATGTTCCTCATGTTATGGGTGGACAACAGAGCCATAAGGAGGAGTCTGAAGAAGTAGGTTGTGAGGGACTTCAGCGTCCAGATAACATGAGTGAAGAGAAAGAGGTTGAAAAGAATGAGTCTGGTAAGGAGAAGGATGGTGATCAAGATGGCAGTGATGATTATGTTGCGTCTGATCAAAAGGATGATGGGAAGGAATTTAGGTAAATGGAGTAAGACAGACAACACGGTGTAGACGAAAGGGAAATGAAACACGTTACAATGGAAAAAGCTGAAGTGTCAGAATCGGTTGATGGGAATTTCGATAATGTTGGACACAAAATAGCTCACAGAGCGCGAAAGAATGTTATTGTTTCTGAGGTATAACTTCATTAAGCCATGTGAAGTGTTTATAAATCTTACTTATATGTAATAACCTGGGCATAATATTATTACTGTTTATTTTCAGGGTCACAATCCTAGAAGAAGTGACAGGTTGGGGAAGAAGTCTGTGTATAGGAAATCTTCATACACCAGAAGTGGTAGGAAGAAAATTGCTGAAAAAAATTGATTGAATCGGCATCCCCCAGCAGAGTCACAAGAAAGAGAAAGAAAGCTGTGGAGTCGACTAATGAAGATGAGGATTGCTTGGTTATTGGTAAGAAAGCTGCTCCAAAACTAAAGAAGTCTATTTATGAGTGGCCAGCCAATAATGTACCAGTCCTGGAATCATTGTTAGAAGATCTTATCGGGAATGTTATTCCACTGCTTGTCTGTGTTAGGGCCCGATCGCATGCGTCCAAACTGGCTTTGTTGGCAGATTATTTGAGCGGTATAAATACTTTAAAGTAAGTGGTTTAGTTGAATTGATTATTTGTAATTATATTTTAGTTTGTACCCTGCTAGTGTAGTTTAAAATCAGTTTAACCTTGCTTCCTCCTAAAACCATCTGTAGGAGGTCTACTAGTGAGAGCATAGACATTAATCCAAAAAGTTTGCAAGAATTGTGAGACTTGTTTGAGTGGTTTAGGGGTAATGATATAAACATGTTTGTCATAGCGTTCAAGCGTGAACTGCAAAAAAACATTTCCAATTCATTGGGTGTTATTGGAAGTACCTTCTTCCTTAGACTATCGGGTGTTTTCGATAATTGTTTAAAGTCTAGACAAGGGCTAGCATCCTACTGTGGCGACAACTATTTGAAGAGTGTTGTTATGGGAGAAGGCAAGGATGAGGATCTATGCCCCCACTGGGAAAATCTGTCATATGTGAGTGTATTTCAGATTGCATTTGTAAGTTTTTTTCCTTTTATAATTGTGGATAAATTTTGGGAATGTCAAAATGATTCTGTGTGTAGGTTACTTTCCCAGCAAACGTGTGGGGAACTCATTGGGTTGCTGTACTCTTAGACTTGTGTGCAGAGCGGTTCACTATCATTGATCCTATGGCTGACAGAAATAGTGAAACAACTTGCCTGATAAATGAGCTTGCATTTCCTACATCATTCCAAGATTGTTGAAAGAATGCGGGTGCTACAAAGCATGGGGTTTAAGGTTAAGTTGGAAGGGTGACATTTGGTCATTACACTATGCACATGAACAACTAATACCCACACAACCTGACTCGTAAGTGCAGATTTAAGGTTTTCATTTGGAAAATAGAAAATGCAACATTAAGTATAGTTTGGTTAACTATGTTTCAATTTTTTTTTACATATGTAGGAACTCGTGTGAACCATATGTTTGTAAGTTTATGCAAGATATTGCTTTGCAGAGGAGATGTTGGAGTATATCTAAGAGAGACCCTGCCTGGCCTAAACATTTGCGTCGTGATATAGTCCGTACAATTTTTAATAACACCTTCCCCTGAACTGGGAATATTTTGGATTTGGTGTACATATTATTGCGGTTAACTTTTGTTTAGGGTGAAATGATTATCTATGTATGTCATATGGATGTTAGATTAGCTATGAACTTTGGATAAGGTATGTAATATGGATGTTGGATTCCATAGATTAGAATCAGAAAGCATATGCTTCTCAGGTGGTGTAAAACTCTTTATAAATTAGATGCTAAGCTGTTAAACAATGATTGTGTTGTTTAGTATATGGAGTAGTGATGTTCAGTATATGGAGTAGCCCTTTTGGTCAAGCTGCAGTTTAATTGTGTTTTGCCAAATCAGAATTAATTTCAAACCTGTAGGTAATTTCAGAATGGCATGCCTTACAAAGGAAAATGGAGAGTATGGCAGACTTTAGACTTATTATATTTGGATTAAAACTCTGCACTCTGTTATTACAAATTCGGCTAAAAGTGATGCTAGATTGGGGCTAAAATTAAAAGATCACATGGAAATCACTCAATTTGAGCAAATAAAACCAACAATTATAGTAGAAAAGGACAATCACTTACCCACAAGGTACTAACATCTATATGTATAACATCCAGTTTACAAACAAACAAAATTACTGTCATATATCCAGTTTCGATGCTTACAAAGGTTAAAAAGTACCCCAGGGTTATAACAACTTGACAAACAAAATTATTGCCATATATCCCCAGTACCCAGGAACTGCCTAGGAAAACAACACCTAAAATTGACCCAAAAAAATAAGAAACACTACTTCATAATTTGTACATACAGAAGACCCATCATCAGAAGACAAACGAACCCAAAAAAACCCATTTCAGAGTAGCCCTCATATTCTCCATCTCTTCAACCATCCTTCTTTCCAACCTTTCCCCTGATGCATCACTGTCAACAGCCTTAGTTATCTTCGCTAGGATCTTCTTCATACCATGGATCTCTTTGACAATCTGGACCATACACGTGCTCATCCACTCATCTTGCCCACATTGTAACTGCAGTTGTACTCCTGTCAATAAACAAAGAAAATACTTAAAACATGTTGTTGAAATTGATTAATTTCTAGGGTTTCAATTTACTGACCTCATTCCCACAAATCCAAAAGTAGCGACCTTCGTAGACACCTTCATCTTTTATACATAGTTTTTGTTTCTTCCCACAGTTGCAGTGATGGCCGCTGGAGAAATACTCGTCATAGCTGAACAACTCGCAGTCCTGAACCCACTCATAGAACTTTCTGTCTTATATTTCCCCACTTGAAGTTGCTGATGAACTCATGATTCGTTTGGGTTTCTCTATTAGCTGGACTGGTTTTAGGTTAAATGAGAATATGAGTATCACGATTGGTGTTCAAATAGGGTACATGTATTAGTCGATTATATATTGGTCCTTGTATTATTATGTTACAAATTGGACCTCAGGTTTGTTAGTAATTACATATCTTCCCAAATAACTTACCTAATGCCCCCGAATAAAAGCAAACCTCATTCACATAAAAATAAACCTCTTTCAGATCAAAATAAACCTCATTCAAATAAAAACTAAACTTATTATATTCAAATCGCCATTTTTAAAAAACCAAACATTTTTAAAAAAATAAAATAAAATCGTCCATCACATAAAAATAAAACTCTTTCACTTAAAAATAAACTTCCTTAAAAAAACTAAACTTATTACCAGATGTGTCTCCATTTTTAAGAAAACAAACTTGGAAAAAAAAAATCCTTCACATAAAAATAAACCTCATTCACATAAAAATAAACTTCCTTAAAAAAAACTAAACTTATTACCTTCCAATCTCCATTTTTAAAAAAACAAACTAAAAAAAAAAAAAAGTCCTTTACATAAAAATAAACCTCCTTCACATAAACTTATTACCTTCCAATCTCCATTTTTAAAAAACCAAACTTAAAAAAAAAATAAAAAATGTCCTTCACATAAAAATAAACCTCCTTCACATAAAAATAAACTTCCTTAAAAAAAAATAACTTATTACCTTCCAATTTCCATTTAAAAAAAATTTAAAAAATCCTTCACTTAAAAATTATCCTCCTTCACATAAAAATAAACTTCCTAAAAAAAAAAAAAAAAAAAAACCTTAATTTATTACCTTCCAATCTCCATTTTTAAAAAAACAAACCTAAAAAAATAAAAAAATAATAAAAAAATCTTCACATAAAAATTAACCTCATTCACAAAAAATAAAATAAAATAAAAAAATGACCATATTCAAACTGGAATTCAAATCTCCAATTTAAAAAAACACATTTCTTTTCCTTCATATATCCTTACCTCCTTAAGACAAAAACAATCCCTCTTCACAAACATGCTTCACAACCTTCAGAAACATCCTTCACAACTTTCAAATTGTCGATACATACCTTCAAAAAAAATATACCATCCTTCACCGGATAGAAGGAAAGTGAAAATTGAGCCAATTTCAATTTAGATTTAATTAATAACATGTGAACAAACAACTTAATTGCAAAAATACTATTTCCAAAAAATTGGAAAAACGACCTTAATCACACTATGTACAAGTGCATACTATATGGAAGTAAATAAATTAATACAACTAAGCACAAAATTTTGTTAAAAAATGTATAACAATTTAAATGTAGGGACGTTTTGTTTATATTTCATTATTGTAATAACAATAATGGGTCGACCAAAGGTTGATACATCTTTGGCCGGTAGACAATTAAGGCCTAACTATGATTATGTCCTTATTTCAACAAAAAAAAATGGACGCCACCTGAGAAACATTTACACACTGTCAACTTAATACCAATCTGCAAACACAACCTTGTCACCTATTATGTTTCCAACTACACTGAAGTCAAGCAATTGCCAACAACAATTGGTCCATCAAAGAAATAAATTAATCTAAAAACTTCTTTAACCAAAGATGGAGTCCATGCAATTGTAAGCAAGAATAACAACAAATTGAAATTAAAACATAAAATTGTATGTATTGATTAAACATCATGTATGTCTTCATGTTGATCTCCATCGATATGTGAGGAGCTCTCCAAATTGATTTCTAAGCCTCCACGATCCTCGCCCACTGGTTCGGCATTAGGGATGGAGCTGCACACCTCGAAACACGTTCGAACGGTATGACCCGCCTCACCACAACGTCTATAGTGCATTACTCTACGTCTTTTTGACGACACACCGACATCACTTCCTTGAGTAGATGTACTTCCAATGGAAGACCGAATCGTCATGTTTTGACAATTTTCTCCAGCATGCCCTTCAGTTCCGCATTTGCCGCACTCATTGTAGGGCCTTAACAATCCTCGATATGATGACCCGTTACTCCACAATTACCATAAATCAAAGGTGGATTTCTACAGGTTATCCGAGAATGACCAAGTAAACCACAATTTCCACATTTCTTTCTACGATGGAACTCACATGCCGAAGGAATACATTTTTCCTTTGGGCGACCTGCTTGTTTCTCTATTACCATTGGCAATACTATAGTCCTCGCAACAGCATCAGCTTCCAACCATGCTCACTTATCAGGCAACAGTATTATAGGACGCGAATAAGCTCCCTGAAGGAACTCCATACTGTAGAATGGATGACATAAGTGGCTAATGGATACACGTGAAAACCTGAGGAGATAAAACTCAAATAGTAAGTACAATAGTATTAATAAACATAATAAGGAATCTGTTGTTGTCTAGAAAACACACCTAGCATATGCCATTGCATGAACACAGGGTACTCCATCCAAATCCCATCTAAGACACGTGCAAGACTTCTCCTCCACATTTATGATGCCATCACCAAGCTCCTCATTTGTCACTTAATACCTCACACTGAACTGAATTGGGTATACTTTGCACTTTACAATTTGCTCTTCCCAATGTGCAACATGTGCCTTAACGGCATTCGTTGTCGATGAATCAAGCTTGGCTGTCGCTAAGCTCCTACTACTAAACCATCTCTGCAACAACCCTCTAAAAAACTCATGTGCCGCTGTTGTGGAAGCTTCCGAGCTGGTAATATTACTTTATTCAATGACTCGATGATGTCGGTTGTCATTATAGACCATCTTTTCCGGGGACAGAAGGCACGCGACCACTTCTCCTTTCCAAGCTCCAATAGCTCCACATGCATCTTCGGACAAATTGTGGCCAAGCTATCTAACAATTGTGAGCACTCTTCCTTCTTGTAAGAGTAAGCTGCATGCCATAACACATCCCTCACGTAACTTCTGCCTTTGCATAGATTACCTAGATTGTTCTTCAAATGAAAATAACAATTTACGCGTGGAACATCAGGATATACTTCATTCATAGCCGGACCAATACTCTTACCTCGATCCGTAACAAGGAGAAGATCCTCCGATGCGCCTATCGCAACCCGCAACTTCTCCAAAAACCAAGTCCATCCAGCAACATTTTCTTTTGGAGCAAAGTCAAAAGCAACTAGATAAATACTGTCGGAACCGTCGAGGGCCATAGCGGTGAATATAACGTCGGTTATCTCACCCTTCAATTGTGTCGCATCCATTGCAAGCACCGGTCGTATGTAACTTCTAAATTCGGATATGCTTTGCCCCAAAGTAAAAAAGGAGTATAAAAAATTTCCACTCATGTTCGTCCGAATAGCCGTGACCATACCCGGATTAGTCACTTTTAACATATGGAGGTAAGATGAAATATACTTCCATGAGTCCTCATAACTTCCATACACAACAGACTGTGCAAACTTTAAAGCTCTCCAAGCTTTGCTATATAGCAAATTCACGACCCATCTAGCACGTACCTCGCTGACAATATGATCTGGACTAAATTTTTAATCGGCCACACGTGTCGAAAAATAAGAACCAATTACCTTCGTAGTCACAGTCCTTCTCTCCGTTCTGTCTGGATCACAAAAACATATACATTCATGATTAAAGTGTCACATGCCACAACGGGAAATCTACATTTGGTTTCCTTGCTCTAAACCTGAATTTACAACCTTTACACCTCTTCGTGCAATAGACTTCCAATCTTTTTTTATTAGACCGCAATACATAAAGGGATAACTTATTCTCCAATGCATATCTACCTATTGCAAGATTCAATGTCTCTTTGCTTTTAAATAAATTTTCCACCATCAAGCTATATCTTTGATAAGGCATGGATAGTGCATATACCCTTAGCTCAACAAAGTCGTATTGGTCATTTAATGGGAGCTCCCAAACTCGATGGTCTTCCGGTCTCTCACTCTCACCACCCTCTATATCCCTATCATCACAAGCCACATCAATGCCCATTTCCAACGAATCACTCATTCTCTCATCACCATAATCCCTTGCAACATTTTTCGTGTCACCAATATCATCATCACTAAATTAGGATGTCATTTCGTCATCACCATCTACCCTGCGGCCTTGGTTGACCACTCGTACATCGTCGTCATCAAAAAATTCAGCATCATAATTTAAATTTGAATCCCTAATGGCATCAACTTGTTGCCGCATGTAAGGATCACTACCTATGAGGTCCTGATTCCGTATATTTATATTAACCATATCTAATTATTCTACATTCTTTTCCATAAATTCAAAAAATATTTCAACGGGTTCATGGGACATCATATAACCTATACAATCTTCATCATTGATTTCCATCCTTGTAATCCCTACGCCCCGCCTATTTACAAGTGTATAGAGCCGTAAATCATACCTACTAATATCAATGCCCTTCTTAGCCGCTGCTTTTTCAGATATTTCTTTCAACATCACATCCTTCCTACACATTGCACCAGATACAACACAACCCCTATAATTGTTACCATCCCAAACTCCATCATAACAAAACATAACTCCAATAGAACCCGTCAAAACTACTAATATATCACAAAGGATATCAACAAAAAAACACTTCTATGACAACCTCCAATAACATACCAATTAAAAATTTCCACAAAAACCAACAACACTAACTACTCCCAATGTCAATTTAACGCTACTAAATAACTTCTAGGAGAGTGCTATATGTACAGACAAATCGTATACAGATTGTACAGATTTGCTTTTCAGATTTTAGTGGGTCAATTATACCCTTCATAAATATTTACTTTCAAAATACACTCTCTCCTAGTAAACTGCATACTTTTATTATATTCTCTTTCATACTTTTTCGACCAATCATTAATGAATGTCCTTCACATTAAAAATAAATAGTTTCTTTCAAAATCAATTTACGTAACATATATATTTATCTCATAATAAATATTTTACTTTTATTTTTTTAATTATCATATTTAAAGTATTTAAAAAGTAAATTAGTTACTTATATATAATTTTAAAATGCAAATTAATTTAGATTAAATAAATTAAATAAATCAATTAATTAACCATTTTACTAATATTGAAAATTTTAAATCAATAGACGGTTATAAAATAAATAATTAAAGTAAATTATTTATAAATAATAAATAATAAAAAATAATCATTAAAGTTTTAATGGATACTATATAACACTTAGTATTTAATAGTAGGCAAATACTTAAATTAATTGTAAAATAAATTTTGTTTTGCTTACTCTAAAATTAATATGATGAATTTAAACACAATTATATAATTTAAAATATATATAGACAAAGGAAATAATTAGAATATGGTGTGTTATGATTATAATATTTATAAAATTTAAAGTATAAAATAATCAAATTAAGAATAAATATTTTCAGTGCAATTAAATGTGAATTTTTTTTTAAATGTTTTCAAATAGATGGGACTAAACATCCAAACTTTATTTGAATGAGTGGCACTATCGTTTCGTAATGTATGGTTTTGTATATTTAATTTTTATACGATGGAACAAAAGTAATTGCAATTATTAAATAGTTGTGTCAACACGAATGAATAAGACTTAAACGAATTTAGTTGAAGCAGGAGTAGAATTGAATTACTCATTTCAAAATGAGCTTTTATATTTTTGGCTTGACTTATTTGTGTCAAATTCAAAGTCAAATTCAAGAAATTTATCTATATATATATATACTAGGCAACACGCTGCGCACTGCGCAAATTAATAATTTTTTATGTTATTTATTATTTTTAATATATTTTATTTTAAGTTAAAAATAATTGTAAAATATTAGGTGGTAGAGAATTTTTTAAATTGTAGATAGTTTCTGTGGCTCATTTAAAATTTCAAATAAGGAAAAATTGTAACATTCAATTTTGTCATATGTGGAAAAAATAAAAAAGATTCTCCTTCATTTTATTTTATATTTTATTATTTTTTAGAAATTTATTTAATTTTATAGTTTATAATAGTTCCAAAATCATAATCGAAATAATGAATGACAATTTAATTCTTTATTTTATTTGAGTATTATATTATTATATATTCATAACTTATAAACTCTTTATTATCAATTTTATTAAATGATTTTGTTGTTGTATTGATTAAAATATTAAATTATATATTCATTCCCCATCTTAATTGTTAGGGAATGTAGGGATATTTTATCTTTTTATTTTTTCTATTTTAATCATTATAAATATTACTGATTGATATTTGATAATAATAAGTTATTTGATACTATTAAATTGTATTGAAGTTATTAATTAATTAATTAATTTTTTTTATTTTATTTCAATATATTTGTGATATATTTATTATATTAAAACAATTAAATGTAGATAGGAAATGAAAAGACTAAACATTATTGAGATAATAAAATATTTATTAACTATTATTATTATTATCATATATATGTTATTTTCTATTTCTAATTTTCATTAATTTTTCACATTAAACTATTTTTTTTTATTTACACTTATTTTCATTGATTTTTCATATTGAGCTATTTTTATTTACACTAGAGTTTTGGACCCGTGCGGTACGCACGGGTGTTAAAATATACACTAAATATACGTTTTTGAAAATTCTCGTAAACAATAAATAATCAAATGTAAATCTCTCACAAAACGAATAATATGACAAAGGATATCCCGATCAATCGACAATAAAATAATAAATAATAAAAGGAAACGAAATCCAAGAGATGAAAAAAAGAAAGACTAAACAGATCTAATGAGATGGATCTCTTTTCACTCTTAGTTATTTGTGTCGTTGAGATCAAATCATGCAAAATCGAATGAAATTATTATGAATCTCACTTATTCTTAATTCTTTTGGTGCAACTCGCGGTGAAGTACCCTTCATCAAAATCAATACATATATTAGTATTTGCAATTTTATTGTTTTAAGAAAAGAAAATGTAATTATTTAACTTATCAGACAAATTACATGAATTTTGTGTCGGACAACATTCAATTTGTACCTTTATCAAGTGCTTGGGAAGGCTTCTTTGAAAACACATTTGGTTATGGTTTTTAGTACTACACCATACTCGTCTAAAATAAGTATTTTTTAAACCTTTAAGATTAGTTGCTCGGGGTACATCGACATATAATTAATGGCACTTAAAAAAATGTCTTTTGAGATAGAGACCTAAATTATTTAGAGATTGTCCCCGACTCTTGTGTTATGGTTATTGCAAATGATAATGAGATAGGAAACTGTCTCCTCTTAAATTTAAATGGTAATATCGAATCCCACAACGTTAATGTAAGTTACATTATCAGCATATCTTCCACCCAACAGTTAAACTCTGAATCACTTAACTTCCAAGACTCTTATTCCTAACCTTGCAATGATCAACATTGTACAATTGTATAATCTTGCCGAATGATCAATATTTCGTAATAGCATCGCCAGTATACCAACTATGAGTTTAAGCTCATGAAGTGGTAAACCTGAGCATTTAATTCTATTTAAAAATTTTAGAGTGTAGAGGTTAGTAAATATATTGATCGCTGTATCCGATTGGCACACCGAATCTAAACTTTGGTAAATCATTTCATCACTAACATTAATCGATATCATTTAAGCGTTTACTTCTTTCACCAAATCCAGCATCAGAGTTAGTATAGCGCGCTCCTGTAAGTATGTAGGATCGTTAATGTACCGATCAAACGAATGATATATTGCTTTTACTACGGAGCCAAGCAAAAATTAGGAGATTCTTCTATTAACTGATCTCTAGGCATATCAATTTCAGAGATCTTTTTTTTTCTCTTATAATACCATCACTGATGCTTAAAATCTAGTCTGTAATATTTTTTAGAGCAGAGAACTCTATGGACGATGATATTGAATGGAGTCTCATTTTCTTAGTCTATCAAAAATCATGCAATACTCCTAGAGAAGTGAAGAATTTATCATTTCATTGACCAATTGGCTTCTACTACCTTTCGTCTGGCAGACAAAATATGCCTAAAATCTCCTCCTAAAACAACAGCCTCGCCACGAACAGTAGGTTCTCACTTTCGGGGTCAACTATTCTCATCAAGTCCTTCAATGTCCTGTCTACTATCTCGAAGCAATGCTTGTGGACCATTGGCTACTCATCCCTTATGATCAGTTTTGCTTGTGCGTCATTGGCGCCTCATAAAGTTTTAAATGTCCTGTCTACTGCCCCGATGCAATACTTGTGCACCATTGGTGCCTCATCCATATGATTAGTTTTGCCATTATAAGCCATTTGGCCTTGTGGCTTCCAAGATGGATGTTATATATTGAATGTACAGTAGGGGTTGATGGGATGGAGAATGTCAAATGTGCAGTCTATCAATGTCCTTGAATTTCTTGTTTAACGCCTCAAAGCAAAGCTTGTATACCATTGGTGCCTCATCCCATATGATTAATTTTACCTTTATAAGCAACTCGACCTCGTGGCTTAAAAGAGGGATATTGCACATCGAAACTTAAATAAGAGACAGTAGGATGGAGAATGTCATATGTACAGTCTTTCCTCCAGGCAGTACAAATGAAGCAATTCCACTTTGGGCTGCCACCAGTATAATTTAATTCTGCAATTTTAGAGTCGAAGCTAAAGTTATCCACACAAAAGTCTCTCATGTACGTCTGTAGTTGTATAGGAAAAACAAATCTCTTTTTTCCATTGCTCACGTCATCCATGATATCATACATAATTTTTTGTTCATTTGTCTTATTATTCACAAAGTTATCAGGGTCACTTTTCAATTTTAAAAACTTAAAATTGAATTCAAAATCTAAATATTTTAAACTTTTATTAAAACTTATAGTAGCAAGTACCTTTTAATTGTATAAAGGTCACCAATACCTTAAAGGTCGATATAAAAACTAATTCAATAAAAATCTCAATTATATAGTAGTGACGAAAATAATTAGTGAGTAACGATTTCGATATGGAAAAATAATTAGATAAAATATAACATATAGTAATATATATATATATATAATTACTAAATAACCAAAAGAATTAATTAATACTTATGAGTTAATATGTAATTTAATATAAAAATGCTTTTTTTTTTCAGAGTGCAACCTGCGGTGGTTAATTCGCTTGTTTAAGTTTCTTCTTTTATTATAATAAAGATATTACAATATTGATTTTGAGTTTGTATCAATTTCAAAAACTTAAATTTAATCCAAAATGCTAATATGTAATTTAATATCAAAATGCTTATGTGTTGTTTTTTTAAATGCCACTTGTCATCGAAAAACTTAAAATTGAATCTAAAATCTAAAATATTTTAAACTCTTATTAAAACCTACAGCGGCAAGTATCTTTTAATTGTACAGGGCATCAATGCTTTAAAGGCGGAGATGAAAACTATTCAATAAAAATCTCATTTATATAATAGTGGTGGAAATAGTTATTGAGTTACGTTTCTGACATGTGATATTAATTAGTTGAAATATAACATATAACAGGAAAAAAAATATTTTAAATAACAAAATAATCTGATGAATTAATTAATACTTATGTGTTAATATGTAATTTGATATAGAAATCCTTCACGCCACTTGCCAGTACGTGGTAAATTCGGTTTGTTAAATTTATCCTTTTGTAATAATAAAGATAAAGATATTAGAATGTTGATTTTGAGTTTGTAGCAATTTTAAAAACTTAAAATTGAATCCAAAATATAAAATATTTTAAACTTTTATTAAAAGTTACAGCGGTAAGTACCTTTTAATTGTAGAAATAACAATAATGCCTTAAAGGTTGATGTGAAAAATAATTCAATAAAAGTATTATTGACAAAAATAATTAGTGAGTTACACTTTTGATGCAAGATACCAATTAGTTGAAATATAACATATAATTAAAAAAAAATAAATATTATATTTTTAATAACAAAATAACCTAACAAATTAATTAATACTTATGTGTTAATACATAATTTAATATAAAAATGCTTATGTGTTGCAGCAACACTTGTCAGCACGTGGTTAATTCACTTTGTAATATTTATCCTTTTGTTATAATTAAGATAAAGATATTATAATATTGATTTTGGGTTTGTATCAATTTTAAAAACTTCAGATTGAATCCAAAACATAAAATATTTTAAACTTTTAATAAAACTTACTGTGGAAATAACCTTTTAACTGTACAAAGGGCACCAATAACTTAAAGGTCGATATGAAAAATAATTTAATAAAAATGTCATTTATATAGTTGCTCGAAAATAATTAGTGAGTTACGTTTCCGATGTGGGATAATATTTAGTTGAAATCTAACGTATAGTAGAAAAAAATAATATTTTTTGAATGATAAAAATAACCTAATGAATTACTTAACACTTAAGTGTTAATATGTAATTTAATGTAAAAAAGGTTACATGTTGTTTTTTTAGAACCCCACTTGTTAGAACGTGGTTAATTCGCTTGGTTAGATTTATACTTTTATTAAATTAGATATATGATAATATTTATTTTGGATTTTTACCAATTTTAAAATTTTAAAATTTAATCCAAAATGTAAAATATTTTAAACTTTTATTAAAACCTATAGTAGCAAGTACCTTTTAACTGTACAGAGGACATCAATATCTTAAAAGTTGATATGAAAAATAATTCAATAAAAATCTTATTTATATAGTAATGATTTCAAATAATTAGTGTGTTATGCTTTCGATGTAAGATGATAATTAGTTTAATATTTAAAATAATTAGTTTTAATATAACATATAGTAGGTAAAGATAAAATAATATATTTTAAATAACAAAATAACCTAATGAATTAATTAAAATTTATGTGTTAATATGAAATTTTATATAAAAATGCTTACGTATTGTTTTATTATAGCGCCATTTGTCATCACGTAGTTAATTCGTTTTGTTAGGTTTCTCATTTTATTATAATAGAGATATCATAATATTGATTTTGGGTTTTTAAATTAAATCTAAATTATAACATATTTTAAACTTTTATTAAAACCTACCGCAGTAAGTACCTTTTAGTTGTACAAAGGGCCTTAAAAGTCCATATGAAAATCAATTCAATAAAAATGTCATTTATATAGTCGAGGCAAAAATAATTAGTGTGTTACGCTTCTGATGTAATATAATAATTAGTTTAAATATTAACGTATAGTAGGAAAAAATAAAATAATTTATTTTAAATAACAAAATAACCTAATGAATTAATTAATACTTATGTGTTAATATGTAATTTAATAAAAATGATTACGGGTTGTTTCTTTGGAGCACCACTTGGCAGTACCTAGTTAATTCGCCGTGTTATATTTATCCTTTTGTTATAATAAAGATAAAGATACTGTAATATTGATTTTGGGTTTGTATCAATTTTTAAAACTTAAAAATGAATAAAAAAAATAAATTATTTTATACTTTTATTAAAACATACCGTGGCAAGTACCTTTTAACTGTACAAAGGTTTATATGAAAAATAATTTAATAAAAATCTTACATATATAGTAATGACAAAAATAATTAGTGTGTTACGCTTCCGATTTAAGATAATACTTATTTTAAATATAAGATATAGTAGGGAAAATAAAATAATATATTTTAAATAATAAAATAAGCTAATAAATTAATTAATACTTGTGTTAATATGTAATTTAATATAAAATGCTTACATATTGTTTTATTATAGCGCCACTTATCAGCTCGTGGCTAATTCACTTGGTTAGGTTTCTCATTTTATTATAATAGAGAAGAGATATTATTATATTGATTTTACGTTTGTATCATATTTAAAAACCTAAAATTGAATATAAAAATCTAAAATATTTTAAACTTTTATTAAAACCTATAGCGACATGTACCTTTTAATTGTACAAATGACATCAATGTCTTAAAGGTCGATATGAAAGCTAATTCAATAAAAATCTCATTTATATAAGAGTGGCGAAAATAATTACTGAGGTATGCTTTCGATGTGGGATAACAATTAGTTGAAATATAACATATAATAAAAAAATATGTATAGATATTTTAAATGACAAAATAACCAAATGAATTAATTAATACTCATGTCTTAATATGTAATTTAATATAAAAATACCTACATGTTATTTTTTTTAGACCACCACTTGTCCGCACGTGGTTAATTCGCTTGATTTGTTTTCTTCTTTTATTATAATAGAGATAGAGATAATGATAAAAATAAAGATACTATAATATAGATTTTGGGTAGTCGTATCCAAAATATGGAATATATTAAACTTTTATTAAAACTTGTAGTGGCAAGTAACTTTCAATCGTATAAAGGACACTAATGCCTTAAAGATTGATATGAAAATTTATTCAATACAAATCTTATTTATATAGTAGTGACGAAAATAATTAGTGAATTACGCTTCCAATGTGGGATAAAAAATAGTTGAAATATAATATATAGTTAAAAAAATAAAATAATATATTTTAGATTATAAAATAACATAATAAATTAATTAGTAATTATATGTTAATATATAATTTAATATAAATTTGCTTACATATTATGTTTTTATAACGCCACTTGTCATCACGTGGTTAATTTGTTTGTTTAGATTTCTCCCCTTATAAAGATAAACATAGAGAATAGAGATGAGAGGGAGAAATTTCTTATTTAAGATTCTTATTTATTTGTTTGTATTGAATTGATTCGGTTTTTAAAAATGATTTGATTTGATTTTTGAGATGTTATGATTCTCATTATAATATAATTTATTTATTCATAATTTTAATTTAATAGAAAAAAAAATATGTAACATGTTTGGTTGAACTTCTTTTTTTTTTTTAAGAAGATGATAAATAAATTTGAACTTTAACCAAACATAAACTATTTATTTTATATATATAAAATGAAAAAATTATTATTAATATAATAATATAATGATAATAAAGATTTTTGGACTCATGTCAGTTTTAGAATTTTAAAGTTGAATTCAAAAATTGAAATAATATAAACTCATATTTAAACCTCTAATGACAAGTAGCTCTATTTAATTTACAAAGAGCACCAATGTCTTCAATGTCAGTGTGAAAACTAATTAAAAAAAAATCTTTTTATATAGTGGCGGAGAAAACAATCACTGAGTTATATTTCCGATGTGGTATAACAATTAGTGTAAATATAATATATAGTTGGAAAATATATTTTGTTTAAATAGGAAAATTTGAATATTAGAATTTATTACATAATCTGTATAAAAGGTGGGAATTTATTAAAATGTCGAAATAACCAACTTAGTTAGTTAAAATTAAAGACTAAAAAAGTAATTTTATAAATAAAAAATATGACGTGTCGCATTTTTTAGGGAGCCACTTGTCAGCACGTGGTTAATTGGCTTTGTCAATTTCCTCCTTTTATTATAATAGAGACAGAGATATGAATTTTCTAAAAAATGTAGTATATCCACCTAATAATTAAATATATTTAATAATATTCCTAAAACAATTATACTAAAATAATATGCCAACGATGAAAAAAAATGCAAAGAATATTTTTTGACATTTTATTAAAAATATTTTTCGAATATTGTTTGTATTTTCTTCATAGAGAAAGTTTAATAGGAGATTATTATTATTAATATTATTATTATTATAATATAAGGACACTAGTACAAACTTTGATTTTCCTTTATTTTACAAAAATAACTTTTAAAAATCTAAAATATTGAGAGACGTAATTTTCAAAATTACTAAAAGAGCAAATGTTTGATATATATATATATATATATATATATATATATATAGTCAAACCCCTCTATAATAGCAATTCACTATAACAGCTGAATTTCTTTCAGAACCGATTTTTTCAATGTTATTTTAATCCTCTATAACAGCAATTTGCTTATAACAGCAACATTGGTAATTTTAAAAGAACACTCTGTATAAAATTCATCCTCTATAGTGGCCTACTCAAATATAATACTTTATTTTTCTAATAAAATTATATAAAAATTAAAAATTTAAATAACTATTGTAATTAACTTCAATAAATAAAAGAACTTTTTAAATATTTAATAACTAAAAATACGAAGAAACAACTGTATAAACAATGATAATGAATATGATAGAGTTTAAATGGCTTCATAATTATAAATAATTAATTAAAATAATTTGAAACATTAAAATTTAAATCATCCTCAAGCGCTAGTCTATGAGGGAGTCTCTCATCTAACAAAAGAGACTCTACATGGTCTCTCCGCATTTGATTGCCTTCAAAGGATGCCAATTGACTACCTCTTATTGAAAGCTTGGACCAAAATTTCGTTAATTCAAGCGTTATATTACAAGTAAGAGATTGGAATCTTCCAAACAAGCTACTGTCGTAGACTTTTATTAATAGCATATTTGAATAAAATTAACTTTAAAAATATTCTAAATTATGCATATTTTATTTAGTGATTATTTTTCTTTTAAAAAAATACTATAAATTGATAACAGCCAAGTGAGATCTATGACCTTCATATGACCGTTATATGTGAATAACAGTCATTCACTATAACAGTCAAAAAATTGTTAGACAAACGGTGTCGTTATAGAGGGGTTTGACTATATATATATATATATATATATATATATATATATATATATATATATACACACACACACAAATTTTGTTAATTTTGAGAAGTCACCTGTTGATTATAGTTAATATCATCTTCATATTAAGTGTCATATTGTCTTGATTTCTAAATTTAAAAAAAAATTCACTAAAAAAATCTTATTCAATATTTCTTTTTATTAAAAAATAGTATTTAAAATAAAGATTAAAAATAAATATAAATAATTAAATATAATTTTTAAAATTAAAAAGTCATCAAATAATAAACTTTTGATTATTTAAAAAAAGCTTATATATATATATATATATGAACATAAATTTTAAAAAATCCAACGTATGATAATATTATATTTAATATGTATAATATGTAAAAAAAATAAATAAATAAGAGTTTTGTATGAACTGTGACAATTAAATCATAATTAAGAAAATATTTATTTATATATTTCACATATTATAATTTTGACAAATATTTTAATAATTAAATCATATTATAATTAAGATGGATTCTAATTATATATTTCACATATTATTTCATTTATCACATTAATTGGATTCTTTATCTTTTTGGAATATATATTTATATTGTTTATAATTAATGTGATATTCTAAAATAGGAATAAGAAATATAAGGTTTAGGTTTGTTTGTTTTTGTTTCTTATATATATTCTATTCTAAATATTTATTATTTTTTAAATTTCAAAATACAATATATTTGATTTTTCCAATGAACTTTATTGAATTTCAAAATAGAATAATTGAGATTCAAATAAATGAGCATTTATTGTAGGTAATAATTATTCAATTTCATTCTTTAGTTTTAATTATTAAATATACAAAATAATATGTTATTATACTTATAAATTTAATCTTTGGAATGTGTGGATAATTGTTTTTTAAAAAGATTTTTATTATATTTTTTAAAATCTTGATGAAATAAATTAACATATAAAGATTTAAATAGTGGTATATCTTTCATATTTTAATATAAAAAAAACATAATACATATTTCACAAGTAACAATAACTTTACCTTATTAATTTACTAAAAATTTAAAAATTAAATTTATTTAATAAAATATTTATTC